>CM029374.1:19110072-19415072 GCA_017165825.1 Hepsetus odoe | reverse complement strand
ATATCAGCTGCAGTGTATTTATCTGTTTATCCATCTATCTATCTATCCATCTATCTATCCATCTCCAGTCCTGTAATGTCCACTTTGCATTGCTCAGATTGACTATTCCTACTGCAACCCCCCATGATGATCTGATGCAGTGCAGGGTGAATTCCAGGACATGAGCTGGAAAACAATGTAGACCTGTAACCTCCTTGGAGAGGTGTGGACAGGATTTCTCAGGTAACCTAAAGCCAAGTCTGTCCAAAAGGAGAAGAGCCACTGGATGTTCCTACTGTACAATGCTCAACTTGAGACTAAGTCTAACTAAATCAGATATCCTGCTTTTTGAAAGCCCCATTAGATGGACAGACAGTGTTAACTAGGCTGCTCCTGGACAGAGAACATGCATGCTGATAAGTGGAATAATATTTACAGCAGTGATGAGTTCTCTGAACACTTCCTAACTGCACTGAGTACTACATTCATATGATTTCCTTATAATAAGTACATTTATCCCAAGAAAATTCTTGTGGCTTTCACATGCTCAGTGCATTAACATAAAATTAGAAGTAAAAACTAAAGCATTAATAGAAACACTGGGTAAAGGGTCACAGCTTAAATTTTAATAGCAGGATGGTGTGGCAGTGGTGGCTTTGTAGTCAGGTACCTAACCTCGCGATTGAAGGGTCATGGGTGCTTCCTAGACCTGTCGGTTACTCTGAGGTACCCTTGAGCAAGGTAGAGTCCCCAACTATGCTCCCGCAAGCTCCTGGATGTATGGCTGCCCATTGTTCTTTCATTGTGGTTCACTGAGTGCTGTGCAGTGTATTCACAATGACTTGACTCAAAGTGCAGCTTTTCAAAACAAATACAAAAAAACAGTTGGAGTAAGAATATGTGCAGTATCACAGGTGAGGTGCATTGATTATGCCTTGATAATGCACTGACTGCATTGTCATTCTCATTTCCAATGCATTATCACTGATTATTATTGATCCCTCTGAAATGTGAAATCATTGATAAACCTGTTGTGTTTTGTTGCTGTTCCCATTTGAATTCTAATAATCTTTTTTTGTAGGATGAAATTCTTAAAGCAGCTGTAATGAAATATGGCAAAAATCAATGGTCCAGGATTGCTTCTCTGCTGCACAGGAAGTCAGCCAAACAGTGTAAAGCTAGATGGTGAGTGACTTCAAATGCTTTTAAATGCTTTTTTCAGATGCATTAAATGCTCACACTAGTTTGTTTTAACTCACCTAGGTATGAATGGCTGGATCCAAGCATTAAGAAAACAGAATGGTCTCGTGAAGAAGAGGAAAAGCTCCTGCATCTGGCAAAGCTGATGCCCACCCAGTGGAGAACAATAGCCCCCATAATTGGCCGAACCGCTGCCCAATGTCTGGAGCACTATGAATTTCTTCTGTAAGTGTTTAGCACAATTAAGAAAATGAGCGATATTAATTAGGGATGTATTAACCTGCTGCCCTGAATGTTTCTGTCACAGAGACAAAGCTGCCCAAAGAGACAATGAAGAGGACACGACAGATGACCCTCGCAAGCTCAAGCCAGGGGAGATCGACCCTAACCCTGAGACAAAGCCAGCCAGGCCAGACCCTGTAGATATGGATGAAGGTTGACATAATGATGTCTGAGAGAACTCTTTTTCAAGCTGACCACCAGTACATTGCTCTGTATTTATTTGTTGCATTCATGGTGATCCTATCCTTCTGCAGATGAATTGGAGATGCTGTCTGAGGCCAGGGCTCGTCTAGCTAACACACAGGGCAAAAAGGCAAAGCGTAAAGCCAGGGAGAAGCAACTGGAGGAGGCCAGGTGAGAAACACATGTATTTACACAGATGGAAGATTCGTATTGTGCCACATCTCTTGTAAAAATGCAGCCCACTGAGATAGCATGGGTAGTAGTCTTCATATGAGACCTGTCCTCTTTTCTTCCTGCAGGCGTTTGGCAGCCTTGCAGAAGCGCAGAGAATTGCGTGCCGCAGGCATTGATATTCAGAAGAAGAGAAAGAAAAAGAGAGGTGTAGACTATAATGCAGAGATTCCTTTTGAGAAGAAGCCTGCTCAGGGATTCTATGATACGTCAATGGAGCAATATGATCCACTTGAACCTGACTTCAAACGACTTCGCCAGCAGCATCTTGATGGCGAGCTCAGAAAGTGAGTGAAGAAGGTCCAAATATTCCTTCTTGTATAGAGCTGAAGCCATGGCAGTTAAATTGGCCATGCATGGAGACAGGTGACCTCTTTTGGTGCCCTTTAGCTGATTGTTTTTTTTTTTTTCTTTTCGTTCATTTTTACAGTGAGAAAGAGGAAAGGGAGCGTAAAAAGGACCGACAGAAGATTAAGAAGAAGAAAGAGTCAGACCTTCCGTCTGCCATTTTGCAGACCAGTGGGGTGTCTGAGTTCACTAAAAAGAGAAGTAAGCTGGTCTTGCCTGCACCACAGGTAAGCTGTCAATTCCTGCCGGGGTGGTATTTAGTGGTATGTTTTCTGTGTATGAATAGTTACATGCTTTTAAACCATGCTGTTTCAACAATAAGTAGTGTTGTGTTCTCTTTTTCAGATATCTGATGCTGAACTGGAGGAAGTTGTTAAACTTGGCCAGGCTAGTGAGATTGCCCGGCAGACGGCTGAAGAGTCTGGAATCACAAACTCTGCCTCCAGTGCTTTACTTTCTGAATATAATGTCACCAATAACGCCATGGCTCTCCGCACACCACAGACACCTGCAGCACAGGACAAGATTCTACAGGTATATGCAGAGTTTTATTGTACATTTTTTTGCTCATTAAAAATAACGTTCTATAATCATGCTCACTGATTCATTTGATCTTTTAATTCCATCTTAGGAAGCCCAGAATTTGATGGCACTCACTAATGTGGACACCCCTCTGAAAGGTGGTCTGAACACACCTTTGCATGAGAGTGACTTTTCTGGGGTAACGCCAC
This sequence comes from Hepsetus odoe, assembly GCA_017165825.1. Taxonomy (NCBI): domain Eukaryota; kingdom Metazoa; phylum Chordata; class Actinopteri; order Characiformes; family Hepsetidae; genus Hepsetus; species Hepsetus odoe. The sequence goes on along the minus strand of CM029374.1, from coordinate 19,412,118 downwards.
AGAGACAGGTGGTCCAGACTCCCAATACTGTCCTCTCTACACCATTCAGGTATTCTCCCAAGTCGGTTTTAAGCTGTTTAGTAGTCAGTTTGTAAATAAATTTTGCTGAATATTTAACAGTAAGATCTAACCGATCCACTGGGGCAGCGGTGGTCTAGTGGTTAGGGAGTTGCCCCTGCATCGGAAGATTGTGGGTTCAATGCCCTCACCAGTAGGTTGCCCTGAGGTACTCTTGAGCAAGGTACCATCCCTGTCACTACTCCCCGGGCGCTTTCAATAGCTGCCCACTGCTGCACGGTGTTTGAGTGCATGGGTTAAATGCGGAGGTCCAATTTCGTTGTGGTTCACGTGTGCCATGCTGTGACCTCGCAATGACAAGGGTTGTCACTTTCACTTTATTTTCACTTTATATTTTGGCGTGAAATAAATACTAAAAGTTATTAAATATGCAGTCTGTTATGCTCACTTTGTTTGGCAGAACTCCAAGTCATGGTGCTGAGGGTTTGACACCGCATAGTGGCATGACCCCAAAGCCTTCAATGGGAGTAACTCCAGGTCGGACACCGCTGCGTGACAAACTTAACATCAACTCTGAGGACGGTGTTGTGGACTACGCTGACCCATCCTTTGCCAAACACTTGGTGTGTAACAACAAATAGACATGAATAAACAAATTCTCTTAACTGATTATAGCAGTTTAACAGTGTAACAGTAGTTGCTTTCCTCTGCAACATGATTTCTTTGTGCTTTTCTCTGCAACATGTTGATGTATGTTGTAGCAAAGAGAGACTCGCGAGCAGCTTAGAATGGGCCTGATGTCACTGCCACGGCCCAAGAACGACTTCGAGATTGTGCTGCCTGAGAATGCTGAAAGGGAGTTGGAAGAGCCAGAGGTTGATGAAAGCTTTATAGAGGACGCAGCTGACATTGAACTGCGCAAACAGGTCAGTGAACCCAGTCCTTGTTAAACTAATCTTAAGAGGCCTAAGCTTAAATGTTTTGTTTTTACAAATGTGTACTTGCAATTTTTTTTTAATGAAATATTTCCACTGGCAAAGTCAAGCAGGTGCATATCAGTGATATTTGCTTTCCGCACCCCCTTTGGCCTTTACAGTGCTAACGCTGAGCTTTCTCATTGTTAGATTCTCAGGTTTGTGGTATGATCAAGATGAATTGGTTTGGTTTGGTTTTTTTTCTCCCCCACCCCTTCCACCCCACACAGTTCAGTGATGTTTGCAATGAATGCAGTATTGTGTGAAATGGTTATTAGTGAGAGTGAAACACTTGACCATTTTCAGAGTTCAGTGCAGCCCTCCATTTCTAGGCTTGGTTTGTATTGAGTGTAGCTTGGTGTAAATGTGGATACAGTTTTAGGCTTTAGATTTGAACAAAATTATAGATGTTGGTAATGATGACAATGCAAACACACACCAAAAACAATAAAGACTTCAATCTCAGTGCTACTGTAACAGTAAAAAAGAATCCAGCTGTATGCAAGGCTTTAACATTGATTTGTTGAATAGTGACCTTTATTCAGTACATAAGTAATTTAACAGCATTTTTTCCCCCGGTATTAATCATGCATTGGTTAAAAAAAACTTAAAAAATCGGTTGCTGCAGAAATTAAGTGGTGTTTTTTTTTTTTTTTTTTTTTTTTTTTTTTTTTTTTGTGATTGTCATGAAGTCATATCTTTTTCTTCATTCATTTTTAAACCACATATGTAATGAAATGTAATCTGCTTAGTCGATTATGTCACACAGTTAAACTTGATTGGAATTGCACTTGAATACATTGCACGGCTTTGTAGCCGGCAGGTGCAGTGCGCCCTCTCTAGGAAACAAGAAGTTGTGTAGCATCACATGTACCATAAGTCCACTGTAGAGTTTTGTTCAGATATTTCACATCACTATAACAGTTAAAATGTGAAGATTTGGGTTGGTTCTGTTCCCTATCTACTAACAAAATTAAATTAATTTGAAATATAGGCAACAGTTGAAAAACTGAGACCAAGATTTTTCAGGTTCTAACAACTCGGGCTCAACACTCAAACTTCTCAAGGTTGTCATATTGTGATCAAGCAGCAGGACCAGGAAATTGTAGAGGTCCAAACATCCTTTGCGAAAGAAGTGCATAATAGTTGTGGTATCCTGTTCTAATGGATTTGACATTTGTGTTTTTGCAGGTAGCCAGGGAGGCTGAGCGAGAGAAGGAGCTGAGGCAGAGACACACAGCAGTGCAAAGGAATTTACCTAGGCCTTCAGAGGTGGGCGCCTTTTCCCTTGTTTCACTGAACGTAGTTCTACAATATTCTTTGAACTGTGTTTTAAGAACTTCATCACATCAAATATGCTTAGATTCCCTATTTTAGATTCAAATGTAACTCCTCCTCTATTTTGTAATGACATCACATTTTCTAAGACTAGCTGATGGCTCAACAAATCCCTGATGTGTGCTGTAATCTTGTTGGTCTTTGTGAATAGGTGAATGAAACTATTCTGAGGCCTCAGAACGTGGAACCTCCTCTCACAGAGCTGCAGCAAGCAGAGGAGCTCATTAAAAAAGAAATGATCACTATTGTCCACTATGATGCTCTACATCACCCCTACACAGAAGCCCTGTCCAAGAAAGTCAAAGGAGTGGGCTCCAGCTCCAACAATGCCGAGCACATCGCCTACCTGGACAAAACTCCCTATGAGAAAGTCTCTGAGGAAGACCTTAAAAAGGTCAGTGTTTAGTTAGATTGTATTGGATGATGTTGCAGCATTCTTTTCTTTTTTAATAAAGCACATTTTGTTATTTATCTACTGAGAAACCTTTGAAACTTTATGTTGGGGATATGCTGAAATATTGATGTTCTTGTCAATACCAGGCCAAGGAGTTGCTGAAGCAGGAGATGGAAGTGGTGAAGCATGGCATGGGCCATGGTGACCTTTCTATTGATGCCTATAATCAGGTCTGGGAGGAGTGCTACAGCCAAGTGCTGTACTTGCCGGGCCAGAACCGCTATACCAGAGCAAATCTGGCCAGTAAGAAGGACAGGATTGAGTCGCTGGAGAAGAAACTGGAGGTAAAAGATTTATATCTTTATATTTGCAGTTCCAGATGAGTCCAACAGGTGGCACTGGGTACTTAATGTTGGTGTTAAAAATGAGGATGGCACTAAGCTTTTGCTTGTGTGTGTGTGAACAGTCGTAAAGTCTTTGTTGCTGCTTTTATTTAAAGTGTATTAGTTGCATTGTACTTAACCCTGTGTAATAAATGTGGCCTAGATCTGACAATGGAAAAACGAATTAATTTATTAAGTCAGTTATTAACTTGTTTAAAACACACTGGATGCTTCAAGCTTCATATTTCATTACACCAGGAACCAAGAGAAACAGAGAAAAGCCCACAAATCTATTTTTATAAATTTAAAGACCAAAAATTATTACACCACAGCAGCATCCCTTACCGAAATTCAGTCAAAAATTATCGCCACCAAAAAATTTTCAACTGACCTTGGTCTTGAGGCTGACACATGTGCCAGGTTTCAGTTAATCAAGGCAACCCCCTTTGCACAAAGGGTGCATTTGTTTCATATTTCTTGGCTGGGAGCATGGGGCGGAAACTTGGAGCCCATTCACACAGCAGCACGCTCTGTGGAGAGGAGGAGGGGGTGTTCCTGGAGGGGCGCACAGAGCCAAGCGTCGCCGCACTCCTCTCATTCACAGAATCAACAGGATTTATGCTAGTGGCAGCTGCATACCACATTTATTAACAGGCCTCAGAAGCCACTTGCAGCAGTGCAGTTCAGAGGGGCTTGGGGGTGTCATCTGTGGCAGGGTCCATAAACAGCAGAACACCCTCAACCTTCTGCTAAACCACACAGTAAACAAAGCTGGGGGGTCAGGAGCTTTAAACACCCTGAGTCGCACCACTGGGAATAATATGACACTTTGGCCTGTGTTCAATCGAGTCCCCTTGACTTCCCCAGTCAAATAACTATAGTTTAGTGGTAGCTGTTAAAACCATGTCAAAAAAAATCCTCATTTAAAGATGAAATAGGATTCCAATATCACTTCTAGAAATATTTTATATTTTTAATGGAGAAAAGGGCTCAATATTATATTTGCTTGTTTGGTTTATTTAGTGATTTATCTTTGGTTTAGGAATATTTGAGTCAACATTTGTCTTTTGAGTTTTAGAACTTTTTTTTTACTAATTTCATGGTGAATTTTGCTGCTAATTTCCTAAGATTTTCTAGGGTGCCATTTGAAAAAGCAAAAATTTGTTTAACACAAGGCACAAGGGTTGGGATAAATTGGGCATCAGGTCGAAAGGCAACATAGGCTAAATTTTGTTGCCCAAGTTACAGGGTTGGAGAATCTCTGGAACTGCAGGTCTGGGGAACTGGGGCAGCGGTGGCCTAGCGGTTAGGGCGTTAGCCGCATGATCGGAGGATCGGGGGTTCAAACCCCTTCCCAATAGGTTGCCCTGAGGTACCCTTGAGCAAGGTATCGTCCCCGTCACTGCTCCCCGGGCGCTTTCAATAGCTGCCCACTGCTGCACGGGTTTGAGTGTGCATGGGTAAAATGCAGAGGTCCAATTTCGTTGTGGTTCATGTGTGCTGTGCCGTGACCTCGCAATGACAAGGGTAGTCACTTTCACTTTCACTTTTTTCACTTACCTGGGGGAGTTGGCTTCTATATGCACTTTTTTTGGGAAGGGGGGGGTCAGCTGGGACAGTGTTATGCTAGAACCCAAGGTTTTCCAGTTATGTGGATTTTAATTTCCACCCTCTAAAACATTGTTGCAGACCAAGTACATGCCTTCATGGAAGCAATATCTATAATTGGCAGTGGCCTCTTTCCAAAAACAATGTGACATGCTTGGAGTCCTTGGTGGCTCTTAGTCTGAAATTCCCATTGCATTATTGTGTAAATGAATCCTTTAGAAAGGCTGTTATAACATTATATCCCACATCTTAGAATGTTCAAATATCAAAAGATTAATTTGTGAAATATTTTGGATAAAACATCTTTTTTTGGAAACACTTATTTTAATAGTTATAGCATATCAACTTATTTTCAGTTAAAAACAAATTTTTAAAAATTAGCTTCCGTGAGTACTTGACTACTATTACCAAGCAGACCATCTAAACCAATCAATTATGTGCTTTGCTTCAGATTAACAGAGGGCACATGACAACAGAGGCCAAGCGTGCAGCTAAGATGGAGAAGAAGATGAAGATCCTGCTGGGTGGATACCAGTCACGAGCCATGGGGCTGATGAAGCAGCTCAGTGACCTGTGGGACCAGGTGGAGCAGGCTCACATGGAATTACACACCTTCCAAGAACTGAAAAAGCAGGAGGACTTGGCCATTCCACGCAGACAGGAGGTGATGTAACTGTAACTGGCTAACTTGTGTTCTAACACGGACAGAGCGTGTGGAAAACTCTTTAGTTAATCAGGTGTACAAGTTGCTCACTGTAATTTAAATGTTTCCTTAAACAAATACAAAATGATCTAGCTGTACTAAAATGGAGTAGAAAGTAAGATGTGTGACCTTTTACATTTTTGATGTCTAGATGATCATGAACATAAACTAAAAGTTGGATGACTGTTTTCCTTTGTAACAGGCATTGAGAGAAGATGTGCAAAGGCAGCAAGAACGAGAGAAGGAGCTCCAGCAGAGATTTGCTGACCTTCTCCTTGAGAAAGAAACCATGGCTTCAGAGAAGTTCTGAATGTGACTTTCAAAGAGTACTTGGCATTTCGTCTCTACACCTTGGCTGGCTCTGGACTGGTTGTAATATAAACAAAAACAGAGTTGTCACTTTGGACTTCTTTCCCAGCTTGTACAACAGCATTGATGTTCCTGTGTACCACATTACTGTCTGAATCCATCAGTTTCAGCAGCAGTGATTTGGTTTATACTAATGAAGCCTTGTGAGTGTGGAGTTCAGGTCCAGGCACTTGTGATCCGAAGGACCAATCACTCACAGAGTCCACATTTTGTTTTTAAAATCAGCGTTTTTCATTCTCTTTTCATTTTGTAAAATCAACACGATTCATGTTTGTAAATAACGTCCGTCTGGCGGTATGTTAGAATCGGGCCATTTTGAGAGTTGCAAGTCTTGTACCCTTTCAGTGGTATGTCAGTATCATGGGAGACGGTGTGTTCTTAATGGCTGTGAGAGTATGTTATTTCCACAATAAACCATCAGCTTTGAGTCTCCCAGTGGTTTTCATTACAAAAGTGGTAATACAGTAATTTTTAAAAAAATCATTCATAATGAATTTCAAAGCATTGGTTAAATGTGCATTAGTGTTTTCCTTGCTTTAAAACACAAAGAACTTTTGATCATCTTACGGAGTTTGAGTTCATTTGTTCTAAGCGCACATTTTCCTTTCTAACAGAAATTACCTACAAGTGAGAGAAAACAATTTGGTACATTTTTTTTTAAACTAATTCCGTCGTCACATGGGCGTAAGAGATGCATTTGAGCAACGTATAATAGTTGTATAAAGCATCTGCAAGGCAACCAAAATCTCCCATTGCTCTGCTTCTAGGAGAGTCATCCAGTTAAGTTTCTCGTATGAATTTAACTTTCGTATCATTGGCCACTCTGGAACAGCCAGTTTCCTTAAACTAAGCCCTGGTCTGGTTACGTTTCAGCTCTCCTCACTGCATTCTCAGTACAATACACTGTTTAACTTGGGGTTCATGATGACATTCTTTTTAATAAATTGGAGGAACAAAGGAGGAGCAGCACAGAAGACTTGTTGAACTCAAGCTGATTTGCATACTATGTGTCACATAATAATCAGATTTTAAGTGTGAATGCATGTTTTTAAAATCTTTTGAAACAACCCAGATGTTACTGACATCAATTGACCAAATGTAAATGGGTCATTGTGTAAGCAAAAAATGGCATGACAAAAATGACGCGGCATAATAGTTACTGGAATCCACGGATTGTATATGTCAAATATTCAGGTCTGTACAGTTCTAGTGTATCCTGCACATTCAATCTCCCAGTTTTTGAAAATATTGGTTTGCTCATCTGTTAGGATAAATCTGACCACATCACCTTCCTACACTTGGAGCCTGTGGGTTTTACACCACTGACCTCTCAAATGTACATTGGTCTTATAATGAAGGGTTTTTTTCACAGCAGAATGCCATATGTATTTGTGAACAGACTAAACATTGCCCACATCTCTTCTGTTTTTCCTTACTGAAGGGAAGTGAAAGTGACTGTTTGCCATTGCACACCATGAAACACAACAAAATGCTTCTGCATTCAGCCCATCACACACTGCAGCAGCAGGCAGCAATAGTCAGTGCCCAGTGAGCAGAGCTGGGGCACGGTACCTTGTTCAAGGGTAGCTCAGGGTAACCTAATGGTCTGGGACCTTCCAGTTTAGTCCCTAACCCCTAAGCTAATAATAAATATGTGCATTTAATATGTCCTTTTAACCGCAATTTCCAATGTAAATGTATGCGACATTTTTACTTTCAGATGTCACTTTAGTCGTTGTGCATGTTAATGTACTAGCTAACTGAACTTTGCTACTGAAGCTCCTGCCATCCTTGCCTCAATAACCTTATTTCAAAGTCTTTTCTTTTGCTGTCTTGATCCAAAAATAAGGTGAACCGGGCCTGCTCAGCATATTTATAAAGGCAGATATAGGGACCAAAGAAACTCCAAACACTCTGACACTCAACCCCAAAGGTAATTTCGAGGCTTAAAAAGATAAAACTAAACTACTTCCTTTCCTCAAATGAATGTTGCTGCTCAAACACTTTCTGCTGCTGGAAATGTCTCAGTGTTCACATTACGAAGGATCTCAGCCTGGGGCCTCAGTAATGAGGTTTGGCAAGACGAAGGCGACTGGCTTAAAACTATTAGAAATTGCCACTTTGTTTTCAAATGTAGTCACACCATGTCAGTCTCCCATTATTGGAGAAAGAAGAACGCCCCTAGCCTGAGAGCATATTGGAAAGAGCGGATGTGGCTTTGAAAGCTGTTATTCTGGGGTTTTCAATACTCTTCAATGTTCCCTTTGCAAGCCTGATGCAAGATCATCCAAGGCCCTTTCATTATTCGGTTGGAGTGATGAATCAAATGTGACTGGCGTCACTTGTCTGTCTGCAGTGGGAGAGGAAGAGATCATTTGTACATCTATTAATGCAGGTCTAATTAAACGTATAACGACTGCACACTGGCCATAGAGATGCCTTTAATCATGAAGGGTTATTCAGTAAACATCTAAATACAATGATCTATTTTCACAGAAATATGAAGGTTAAATGTAATGAAGCTCTCTTTCTTTGGTGCTGATTTGCGTGCAGGGACATTCCAGTGATCGTTTGATACTCATTGCTATGTCGGTGTGACCAATGCGCAAAATTCATTGGTTGTCAGAAAGACAAAGATCCGTGGTTTTTAGCTGCATGTGCCTTGAATATAGTTTGTGGACAGTGCTGAGAAATTTCTTTCACATGAAACAAATGGAAGTTCAGTTGAATCCTCTGAAAAGGACTGATGAGGTATGCAAGGTTCCTATCACAATGGAATTCTTCTACCCTTTTACGCAGTCCCTTCGGAAATGACTAAATTGCTGATTTTGGGAGTTGTGTGATTAGCACCAGGTTTCGCTGGAAGTAGCACAGTGCTATCAGCTTTCACTGGGGTACCACATTCTCTGTATATCAAAGTTTTGGATCTAGGTTTAAGACAAAGTTGTTGTGCAAGACAGAAGCCCAAGACATTGGGACGGTTGTGCAAGCACTGTGCAATATGATTTTTGGCAGTGCAGTATGACTCTCCATTAAATGTAAAGTAGGTTTTGTGCTGCCATGGGAAATCGTGGGCTTTCTTCACTGTGGAGCGAGAGGAAGATCTTATGCCACTCATTATTAAGTAGGAAAAAATGCTGGGCTGATGCTTATACTAAAGTTAATTTACAGGACATCCCATATGTTACAGGACAGTGGCACAGGCTTTCTACAGCTTTGGTAATACTTCATATTTAAAACGAAAGTGTAATCGGCAAAAAATGGAAGCAAAGTGTTGCAAAAATATAAAGTAATTTATTTGTGTTTGCAAAGCTAGAAGCATTATGTACTGGAATTTATTCAGTAGAACCCAGATGAAAATTCGCTACACACTATGTGAAGATTATAGGATGAATATAGACATTTTCTAAAAGTGCTTGAAATAAACTTAGATTAACTTAAATAACTCAAAAGGTTTTTTGACTTGATTTTTGGAAAGATATTTTTACATGACCGGGAATTCAGGTTGCTTGCAGCAGCAGCAGCAGCAGGACAATGACCAGAACACAGTTAAAACAATTACTTTGGCTTGACAGAACCAGCAGCAATGGTGGCTTTTTCTGGTTATATTTTAGGGTCACTTGAAGCACTCATGGGCTAAACTCAATAAATTTAAATTTTATTGTATTACATTTCAATTTTCTGACCCAGAAGTTCAGATCAATACTTTCACCCATTTGTCCTGCTTCCAACACATCGAGAACTATTTGCTTACATGTCTAATATGCCCCTCCCCCTGAAAGATACCATTGTGTAAAGATCAATGTTATTCATTTTAAATGTTCTTTTGAAACCAATCATTAATCATCCATCTGTCTGTCAGTCCATCCTTCTATCCTTCCATCCATTCATCCATCCATCCATCCATCCATCTCTAGTATAAGCATGAGTAATTGCACTGATCAGTCAGACTGTGACTGTAGTGATCTCGTCTGTAGGGATCTCAGTAGTATAACTGTTTTCTTGGTGATGACATTGCTTATTAGACTCATGTTGTCAGTGCTCTCCAGGAAGGAAATAATCGATTGTCAGCTTGTTAAGTAGAGGGTAACTTCATTATCTCAGTCTCCTACAGTCATTCCATTTTCACACACACATTCATACAAACACACACACACACACAAAGATGCTGTAAACAGGATGCAGACTCACAGCACAAGAGGCAATCATGTGACTCAGTGAGGCTAGCGACAAGGTGCCTCAGCGACACGCTGATGAAAACTCCTGCAATGCTCATACGCTGAATGAGTTTTTAAAAGCTATTAAACATGTGGGCAGGAAAACAGGAAAAGAAGAAAATGGACAATTATAGTCTTTGTGGCTGCTTTTTTATAGACCTTTCACCTTTCCCAAGAGAAGAGGCCTGGCCCCAGCTTAATTGAAACCCATTGCGTTCTTAGTCTGAGAGAAGAAGAAAGGAAAGGAATTTAAGCAAATAGAGAAAACAGCATCAAAGGATGCATGAAGAGACATTGAAAACAAGAACAAAGCAGAAATCATTGATGGGATAATGGGGGCTCTATGCATCCAACAGCCCGGGCAACAACACATTGTGTGCTATTGAGGCCGACATAAAATTAGACATGTTTCCTTTTCGTGTTGGAGAAGAAATAACAGCAGAGAAGAATAGGGGAAAAAAGGCAGAATGTTTTTCGTTTGTAAAAGCTCCTGTTGTCTAGCCAAGTCTGGCTCTGAGGGCTGGCCATGCTCTCCCTTGTGGAACTGACTATAAAGCAAAGGTCAGCATTGTTCTCTGAAATCAAATCCAAAACATTTCCAAACATAATAACAATCTATACCGATATGGTCTGTGGTTCAATCATAAATAGGAGCTGTCTTCAGGGTCTAAATTTAAACAGATTGCACACAGTGACAGCAAGAAAGCCATCACACCAACCTTCTGTTTTGACTTTCACATCAAGGGCTTTGGGCTGCCTTTCTTCTGGCCAGCCATGTAGATTGTACTCTTTACAGCTCCACTCCTGACCTGTTTACATGAGTGTGACGGACGCGGCGGTGATTATAAAGCACAAGGGCAAAGAGAGGTCTCGGGTGTGTTAGCCTGTTATTACAGTCAGAATTGGAAACCCCCGAGGGAGAGGGGATTGGGTTACAAATCAAACACGAGTCCCATTTTATATGCAGCTAAACTGCAGTGGATGGAAATCTTTTGTCGAATTCAGATCCGTCTGTTGGAATTGAATCTGAGCGTTGGTAATTACAAACGGAGTCATGGTGATTTATGCAAGATGGTTTTAATGATTTTGGTATTCTCTTCACCCAGCATGACCTGACCATGACTGAGCCCTGAAGACTTTTTTTAACCCTTTAGGACAGAAATGTTTTCATGTTTTTTTTTAAGTTACAACATTAAGATGCATGTTAAATAGAAAATGTTAATTACTGGGATGATGGTCTTTTTAAACAAGAGATACATTTCAGTTCATATCCCCCCTCTTAACTGAACTCCTATAGATCATACATCCACCTACTGGCCCGCTTGTCAGGATGTGTGATCTATATTATGCCCCTGACATGCTAAAACCTTTAAACCTTTAAAGAAGACAGTAGTTTCTCCCAAGTGGTTCAGACTGCACAGCCCATGTTTGATTTGGATGCCTATGAATAACATTGTATGTGGGGAGGAAATTAAAAATGCAAGGTTGTAATTTACAGGAGAGAGAAGAGATTTAAAGTACTTCTTTTATTATTTTTTGCTTCGCTTCCAAACTTCCAAATATGTCACAGCTGAACGAAAAGCAAGCTTATTCTGCACTGGCAATAACAAGAGAGCTCATGCTGCCAACTGCCATTCAATGCCAATATGAGATGACCCACAGGCGACATGCTTTATCAGATCCAAATGACATGTACAGTCTGCCATCTGACTTGACTCTGTTTTGCTTGTGTATGATTAAACAGTAGTGTAATTTCTGAATTTTTTAAAAGCAAATGCAGAGCCTGGCAGATGGTAAGTATTTGAAGCATGCTCTGATGAGGGCTTTGGTCAATGTAGCAGCATGTTATTCTGCTTGTTCCCCAAGTTTTGAAGGAGATTTTTCCGAACCTCTCAGAGGAAAATTCTAATCAACTCCACAGTGTAGACATTCATTTTTTGGGATTTTTTTTGCCTTACCTGTAGTCAAGAAGAACCAAAATAAAAAAATGAGTATTCCAGTGTTTTTCAGTGAAGACATCATCTGAAGTTTGTACTAAAACTATTCATCCATCTATTATCTTAACCTCTTATCCTGACCAGGATCACAGGGGATGCTGGAGTTTTTATCCGTGCTCACAGAGTGAAAGGCAGACCTGACGTGCATGGCTGTGGACTGTGTGAGGAAACCAGAGCACCCAAAGGAAATCCACACAGACACAAGAACAACATGAAAACCCCACGCAGAAAAGACCCAGGCTGCTCCAGCTGGGAATCACACCCAGTATCATCTTGATCTTGTGAGGCAACATTGCTAATCACCGCACAACTGCACCAAAACAATCATTTTATTGTCTCTGTCCTTTATAGTGAAGTATCTCCCTGACCCCAATTCTGACTGGCTCAGTAATTAAGCAGACTGTTCAGACTGCAGATTTTCTAATTTGTCAGAAAATCTTTTTTTTTTTAATTATTTAAAATCATTCCATTTATTGGAACAAGCTCTGTAAATTAGGTTAGGATGGACGGGAGTGTAAGTTCACCTCTGGATTATACAAAAGAAACAAAAGGATGGTGGTTGTTTTAGGATCTTAAACAGGAAGTTCATGGATAAAGCCCTCCAGTGAGGTGGAAGTAAGCAATTCTGCAAAAAACAAAACACAGCAATACAAAAACATTTCTCCAATTGTTGCTGTTTCAAAATGTCAGTTATTAAGTTTAGAAAGGAATTACCTATTTTCACCTTCAATAAATAAAATAATCATTAAAATGGCTTTTTGCTTCAGCCTGCTCTCATGTTGATAACTTTAATGTTTGTTAGAGAGAACTGTGCAAATCTGTACAATCAAAATCTGGAGTGAGTATGTAAGAAAACAATGCGACAGTAAATAAGGGAAACATGCCTACCATTTTCTCCTACACAAGTAATAGTGACTGAATAAGCCCCTCTCACACTGAAAGGAAAGCTTTTTTAGAGGTAATTTGTTGAGTACTTGGCTGTGAACAGCATGCACACGGAGTGAACTCTGAACTGCCCAGCAGGGCGTTTGGCCCGTCTTTAGTCAGACAGGTCAGCAGTGCCAGTGTGGGGCAGTGTGCCGGATAACATGGGCCTCTGGGAGTCAGGGGACCGCAGCCTCCTCTACCCTGTGGTCTCTGTGGTGTGTGGAGTGGCTCCAGCATACTGCTCTTACCTTTCAGCAACCGGCCTCACACAGGCACCAGCAAACACACACTCTTCAGCCCAGAGAACATCCCAGCAAAGAGCTCTTTACACCCTGGAGAGGAGAAACATAAGCAGTCCGGTCATGAGGACGATGAAAGGTCAGTGACCATCTCCTTCTTTTGAGATTTATGACAAGTGGTTGATTTTAATTGTTACTATTAAATAAAGGGGAAAAAAATCACACTGATGTAAAAGTATCTTCGAATCTTGAGAATTTTCATTTGGTTTAATGTTTATCAGAGATTCCTCCGCAGTATGATGCCTGAAAACATTAAAGCTTTCTTTTCCAAACTATTGATAATTGAAGGGCTTTGTTTGAGTTCATTTTTTTTTATAAAATAAAGTGATTAAGCTTTACACTTACACACAGTACAGTACCATAGCTGATATTTATTAGAGAAATAAAATCATAAAATCAATTATTAATAAATAAAATGCAATTTTTACCAAATCCATTGTTGGGCAGTTGTTTTGTGTGTGTTTTGTCTGTTTGTTGTTGTTTTCAAAACCTACTCATGTGTAAATCACAAACTGATGATACAACTCCTCTTAGAAACATCTGCAGGGCCAATGATGTGCCTTTTCTAGTTTTCCTCCAGAAGGTGGTGATGTTGTGCTGATCAGGACTTACTCAGTGCAGCTGAGGGTTAAATATGTTCAGCAGCATCAAAAGCCAAGGTGTGAAAGAGTTCACTACACTTTGTTCATTCATACAGCGGCTAAATGAGAAATGTCAATGAGAGTTTATTCTGCTCCATCTACTAATCATTCTCAAGCATGGCATCACCGATCAAATCACAATCAAATGAATATAATAATTTTACTGTTTTAAACTAAGTTTTAAATTCCAAAAAAGAGCACATTAGGTTAAAATAAAGATTTAACTAAAGAGTAATAACATTTTTTCACTTTTTAAAAATTTTAACATTTTAAAACTGTTTTGTTTTCCAAGTATTATACAATGTGTTGTTGTGTGGTTAGAATAATTATTCAAAAATGTTTTTAAAAATCCTTTTTAATGTCAAATGAAATGATGTGAAAATGCATCAAAAATGAGCCAGTACAAAAGGTCTTAAATAGCTATTTTTAAAATGAATGTGCATTACAATTTATGGAAGCATTTTCCTTCTCCAAGGTCAGTTGGAGAAAAAAAAAAGAAAAACATTTCTAACATTCTGAACTATTTACTCAAAAAAATCATCTCAGTTGGGAAAAGCTTTGAATATTTCTAGACAGACAGAGATAATTGTATTAAAAAAAAAAAAAAAATATATAAAGTGGTACAGCATTTTGGAAAACTACAAATTAATTTTTTTGAGAAAAAAAAATGGAAACAAATAAATTCCAGACAGTAACTTGGTAAACCAAAGTTAATGGCTGGTGGCTCTTTATACACGCATGTAATAACTGGGCCTCTGAGGCTGAGGCAGTGGAGCAGCAGAACACATTAACAGCTTGCTGAGAAATAGGTCTAAAACTAGTGGAAAAGAAGTGTTAATCTCTTAATTTCAGCCCCTTTTCATTTTTATTATTATTATTTTTCTGACTAAGATGCTTGGCTTGCTGAAGGGCAGTGGAGTTGTGTGGTCTGTCCCCTCCCGGCTCGCACTTCAGCGGACAGTGGTGTGGTCAGAGGGGCTGGATGGTGGTCAGAGTAGCAGACGAACCCCGCTGTGCAGAGTGACTGTGAAACACACACAAAGACACACACACACACACACACACACACACGCACATGCACATGCACACAAACACATACTCTGGGGCCAAGCATGAACACTAAGACATGCAGATTCCAGCCTGTCTCCACCAGCTCCCTCCTCCACCAGCACTGGCAGATTTAACAGCTTTCATCATGTAAATCACCACCATTGCAAAGCACTTATTTGAATATCTAAAAGTAATGTGCCTCTCATAATGGATCCTCAATATGGTCACACTATATCATGGATTTCAGGATTTGAAAATTATGTGCTTTTTTTTTTCTCTCTCAAAAAAGCGTCTTGATGTATTGCATAGATGAAATGAATGCAGCTCATTCGCAAGACGCTGAGGCTTGGAGATGTATAAAACACATCACTGCTAAAATGTAAACATTTGAAAACATATATTTATTCTGATGTGAATTATGCTGGGGATGTGGCTTGAACTCTCTTAGAGAGAATTTAAGAAAACATGCTTAAAATACATGAATGCAGCTTCTGTTCAAGTCATCAGCATTGTGCTGACTCGGATTACCTGCTATTTATAATTGCATAGATGTGGATATTCTACCTGTCCTGTTGGTGACAACTATGCATTATCACCTCCATCCTCTTGTACTGAGGGTTTGAAAAAGCGTATATTTGAGAACAACTCTGTCAACACACATATCACTACAGCCTCGTATGAAAAAGTCTTTTTTCTTTACTAAAATGTGTGAATGTGAAACTTAACACATAAAGTTTATAGTTTATAATATCAATCTAACATCATTTTCCCCCTACAAGCATAAATCCAAGCCAAGAAGTAATTTTACTTTAGTTTACTAAAGTAGGTTTAAAATTTCTAAGAGCCTAAAATGTAATGTACTTATAATTATTCACTCATATATTCATATCCATATTTACAATGTCTGTATTGAAATAAATTTTTATAAAAACACATTATTAAATACTCTTATACTTGTTTATATGTTTCAATTCTATTTTGAATGTACTGAGGAATGACTAGTTTCAAAGCATTGTGTTTTTGTCTGTTAGCAAAGCCACCTAACTGAAGGCATGACGCAGTGAAGAAGCACGTGTAGGTGATTGGTGTAGGTGATGATCAGGCTGGTGATTATTTACTGCTGACTCTGAGAGCTGAGTGGTTCGAACCCCTTTGTCTAGACACCTTGTATCTCTAGGCACTTTGCAGCCTATTGTACCAAAAAACATCTGTTTCCGTTTCTATTTCAAAATCGAATTTTTAACCTCTTCTCAGGGAATCCCAGTATAATTTGTAGTTCCTGTTCAAATACCTGGTGTGTCTAATCAATGCTTCATTAAGTTAAATGAGGTGCTGCTGAAAGGTGTATCATTTAATAAGTGATTGTTTGGTGCATCAAGGAGAAACCTGAAACAAAGCTGAGTTGTAATAACCAGCTCACAAGATATTAATTACTTAAAAATCATCCTTATTACTTTGTCCTGAATTTAGCTTTATACACCAAGCATATTCATATACTGAAGATCACAGACAGTCTGCCTTTTCCATGACATACTTCATTCTGCAAATATGAAAACGTTTCGGTACAAATTACCTTCCAATTGCAATTTTATTAAGCAATGTGGTTTGGATCCGTCTCAGCCCTGTGGAGGGGGTGAGGGCGTCTCCTCTGGCCTTGGATCGAGTCACAGCACTGAACTCAGGCCTCTAATCTAAGGACCACTGAGGGGTCGGAGCTCAACCAAGCCTGCTGTGCAGCCAGCTCACAAAACAGCCTGTCATTACAAGAAAGCCATAAGAACAAAACAGATGAAAGGAACATTATATCTGTGAACAATCTCATGCGATCTCAAAGGAGGGGTCTTGCAATGGGGATTTCCAAAACAAGGCCTTTTTAGAATAGACATCTCTTGGTTAGACGATGTGTACTTAGGAGTGGTGGGATTCTGAATCAGAGCCTTCTGTCTTTAAACAGGGCAGGCGAGCTGCGGCCAATCTGGTCAGGCTGTGCTGCCTAGAGAAGTTTTACTGTTACTACGGATGTTTCATCTAGTCCTCCTATACACAATGAAACAGTAAGAGTAAAGTAACACACGTGCGCGCACACACACACACACACACACACACACACACTCAAATATATATTTTAAAAAGACCCTAACTAATTTGTCACCATGTTGAAAATCAGTGGGATGTTCTTTATTATTTAACAACTCAAATAATTTAAGACAAAAATTTTAAAAAGCTTAAGATTTAACTAGTGAAATGTAGTCCTGCAAACAGGGATAAAAGGGATGGGTCAAATTTACATCTTCCACTTTCCCCAGACGTAGTTATTAGCCAGAACACATATGGTGTACAAATATTGTTCCGTTTGGAAAAGGGCCTACGTGGCTAATGTTGTTCTAAAATATTGCAGTAAACACAGAATTTTTCTCAACATGTTCAAATCTCCTCCAGTTCTTCATGCACTTGATGTGGCTTTGCACTGTTTTAAATATGAAAATGAACAAAACTTCACCAATACAGCCAGACATTTCAGACAACACAAGTGCTGGTTTTCACAGCAGGTTGTGAAGAACGAATTTTTATTGACTTATTTGTTTGTTTGTTTGTTTGTTTATTTATTTTTATTGGACCATTCATTTAAAGAGTTCATTACTGAAGGACACGTCCATAAAAATAGCAATGAAATGTAAAATGGCAACAATATTTTGTAGTGTCCCACTTGCGCCATACACACATATCGTGTGTAAAACTGGTGGTGGTGGTCTAGTGGTAGGGTACTTGCCTACGGACCTCTGGATCAAGAGGTCCCTGGTTCGAATCCCACCTCTGGCACTACCACCACTGGGTCCCTGAGCAAGACCCTTAACCCTGAGTTGCTCCAGGGGGACTGTCCCTGTAAATAGGACATGTAAGTCGCTCTGGATAAGAGCGTCTGCTAAATGCCGTAAATGTAAATGTAAATGTAAAACTGACCCCGGGTGTAACCTAAACACCACTATCAACTTCACAGTCTAACTAATCTAGCGAGGGCGTGCTCGGCATTGGTTCTAACACTGCTCGCTTCAGGACCACCTGTTAAAAGAAAAAGAGCATTGCTGATTTCTTTTTTTAAGCTTGTGGCCTGTTTCTTGTCAAGCATCGAGACACCCAGGTGCTCACTGGTGTATTTGTGCTCCGGGCTTTGGAAGGCAGCTACAGCTCTGTTTGGCAAACTACTTCGAAGAGGTGTCAAATATCGAGAACCAGTTTCAAATGCCAAGCTAAGCAAAAATACTTTTTTTCTTCCTCACTTCTTTCTGAAGAAAAGGTATGCTGTTCCATCTTGGCTGTTATTTTCGTATAATTAGTCAGGCTGTGAGTGAAAAAATATATTCTTTGCCTCTCAAGCTTTGCTGGGGCCGGCTCGCTGGAGGGCCTCTTCATTAGAGTGAAGGATGTGGAAGCGGCAGTATCATTATGAGCCCTTCCTTTATTCACTTTGCAATTAGCCATGTCCTCGTGTTTAACATGAAAAAAAAGCATTCTGTTCTAGACATAGTTACACATTCTTCACAAGAAAGAAAAAAAAAAGAAGAAAAAAAAGAAAGGAAAAACAGATATCTGGACACACCATGAATTCCTGGAGTAAAGTTAATATCAAAGGCACATTGTGCTGTGGTCCCTCTAAAGCACCAAGAATGTACTGTGAAAGTTAGGACAAACATTTGATTTCTTAAACTATCTGGTTAAGAGGGAAGGAAAATCTCTCATTTTTCAAGGTTCCCTAATGAGTAATTTTCCAGAACAGCTTAAATATCACATCACTGCCTGAGATAATTCCTTCATGGAAAAGATACAGCGGGCTTTTCAAGCACGGGCTAAGCCTAGTCTCAATCTGAACTGCAGTGGGAGTAAGGGTTCTAATATATTCCAAGGCTAACCTTGAGGCTAGGGTATTGTTATAAGTCTGGCCTGGCAAAATACAGCTAAACTGACCACTTCATGATACAGTTATCCAGCTGCATGTACTCGGAGTAGAAACACTGTAATTAACTGAATCAAGTTACAGTAATCACACAGCGTCTATTCACTCAGAATCATGGGTGTCCGAGGCCCAGATGCAATTAGTTCAGTTCCTCTGTTTTTCAGATCATTCAGTGCTTTATTATTAAATTGTACACATTAAAACAAGCCTGAAAAAAGCTAATCTTTGCTACAAAATGAAAGATTTAGCTGATTCCATTTGGTCTTACCTCCAAAAGTGCATCTAAAGGGAAGTCCTGGATGAGACATTCTCAAAAATTCCCCCACTGAAGCTCATAGCCGATTGGTTATTAGATTGAAAATCATGTATAGGGGCACTCCGGTCAGTCCTTTATGTGAATCAAAATAATGTGTTTACATTATTTGTGAATCCTTGTTTTGAATTTCGCACACATTTAACTCTTAACCACATGTCTTAACTTGTGCAAAGTGGAATATTTCTGAAGTGTCACATTTTTCTTGAATGAAAATGCTCCAGTTGGCAAAAATAGACCTGTGCCATATGGAGGGAATAAAGGAAAACACTCTGCATCCAGACCCTTAGTCTGCTGCCTTACCATGTTGTTTCTGCTTTAAATGTAAATAAGAAAGCTTTACTGTAGATTTTTTTTTCATTAATTTGACTTTGACTGAAAAAAAAAACCTGTAAATTCTCTGTATTTAACCCAGCAGAGGGCAGCAATGCCCAGTGCCCTGGGAGCAGTGACGGGGATGATACCTTGCTCAAGAGCACCTCAGGGCAACCTACTGCTCCGTGATTTGAAACCACAACCTTCCGGTCCTGGGGCCTATTCCCGAACCACAAGGCCACCTCTGCCCCTTTTATCATTTTTTGTAGATCAAAGATGGAAGGAAGCAGGTAGTGCTTTTCTTTCTGTATGCATAACATTTCTCCATGAAATAAGAAATTCTGTTTTCATTTCATCTGTCCACAAAAACATTGTTCCAACAGCCTTCTTGTCCATGTCATCTCTACAAACTGCAACAGACAGTAATGTTCTTTTTGGCTTCAGTTTGAACATAATCTGTCTTACTGTGGATTGGTGGTTCTTCGGAGTGGTTTTCAGAAATCTCCTTTGTTTCTGCCACGATGCTTTACCACAAATGTGTTGTGAAGATCAAACTTACTTTGATCTTCACAACACAACCTGAACCTGTGAGGAAAATCCTGTAATAGATCAAGTAACATGACTGATCTGGAGAGGAAAGAAGGTGTAATGCTCCAGCATAGACTAGTAGCAGTACGTCAGTTGTCTGCAGGAAAGTAAGAATTTATTGTCTTCAGTTTTAATGTTCTTACACGTGGTCTCACATGTTCTTCAAGCACCCCCTGATACATGGTAGAATTCATGCTGGATTCTACGACTGTGAGCTGTCCAGGTCTTGCTGCAGCAAAGCATCTCCAAACCTTGACACTTCCTCCTCCATGCTTCACAGCTGGTATGAGCTGGTGCTTTTCCTGGAATCCTATATTTGGTTTATGCCAGACGTGTCCTCTGTTTTGGTGTCCAAATAATTACATTTTAGACTAATCTTTCCAAAGAACATTATTCCAGAAGTCCTGCTCTTTGTCTATGTTCTCTCTGGCGAACTCCAGTCTGGCCTTGACGCTTCTCTTAGAGAGCAAAGGTTTCCTCCTTGCACACTCCACATGCCATTTAAAGTTGTGTGGTGTCTTTCTAATTGTAGAGGCACTTTCATATTAACAGTAGCAAGAGCTTGCTGTTGGTCCTATGATGACATTCAGGGTTTTTGGAGACTTCTTTTAGTATCTTGCGGTCTGCTCTTGGGGTGAACTTGCTTGGACGGCCAGACCTGAGCATGTTGCCAGTTGTTTTAGAAGTCCTCCACTTGTAGACTCTTTTCTGGACAGTGGAATGGCTGATTGCAATTCTTTGGAGATCTTTTTAAATCCCTTACCAGATTTATAAGCTGCTACAATCTTCTTTCTGAAGGCCTCAGACAGCTCTTTTGATCTCCCCATGGTGTTCACTCTCACCTCAACAGTCAATAGCACCAAACTAAATGTCAGAGGTTTAAATTGGGCAAACCTCCATCAAAATGCTGAGTAATGATGTTCTAATCATGTGCACCTGATGTGCTACACCTGTGTGTGATTTGAGCCATGTTAATTGGGAAAAAAGGTGGGGGTGTCCTAATTTATTCCTCACCAGAAATCACATTTTTGTAGAATTACATTTTACAGAAGATTTTGAAAAGTATTTTCTTCAGTTTTAATTGTTTAGCTATATTACTTGAATCTCCCAGTATTGTTAAAATTGAGATTAAATATCCTTATGTCCATGAATGTCATAAAAACACACAGGCTTTCATAGGGTATCCAAACTTTTTCATAAGACTGTATGTCTTTTGCATGAGTGGGGGCTGATACATATAATCTGAGCTGGATATCAGTTACATTAAGGTAGACGTCCTAACATTAACAGTATCAGGCACTGAATCAATCTTTGGTGTTTTGCACTAAGCTTCTTGTAATGTTCTTGACATCTTGGGCTCTCGCTGTGTGCTTTCAATTGTAAACGACTTCCCATAAGATAAGCAGCCACTGGTGGAGCGGTTCAGTTAAGTCAAGACAGTGTGTGCATAGTGGAAAGAAGTTCTGGGAGAGATCCTCTGGAGGATTCTTCAGTAAAGCCAGAGTGGAGTGGGACTCAGGCTTAAATAACCTGTCTAATAAACATGTCCGGCATGCTGAATGGATCACAGATGAGAGCAGGCTTTTAAATGCTTTCTCTCTGTTTTGAATGATGTGGCTGATAGTGGAATGATTTACACAGAAGTTATTGAATAAAGCAGCCTTTCATAGAGCTCTGATATAGAATGATAAGAATTCTGGAGCTGGGTTGACAGAGGGGATATAAACAGTGCACCCTCTCCAAGTAGAGCATGTCTGCAGAGGCTGTAGGCTTGTCTTGACTTGAAAATGAGTGGGTGTGTGAGTGCTAAGGATTTAATATCTATTGATAAGCTCAGTGACAAAACATGCCTGTATTCACTGACTAACCACAGGATGGAAGAAAACAGTTAAGTGTTTTTGATATAGAAATTGGCTTAGTGGGTGGGGTCAATGAATGCATTTCATTGTGTTTCACTGTGCTGTGTTTCACAATGACAAATAGTCACTTTCACTTAAAGGAAGAACAAACGTATTCTTTTGGCACGGCTTGGTCAAAGTCCTGACCTAAACCTTCATGTGATTCAGCTGGAAAACCTGATGCCATTTAGGTCATATTTCTGCAATAACATAAAAAAATTCTGACGGCTCCACAAACTTTTAAGCATGTCTATACATTTGGATAAGACCAGTCACACGAACATTTATACATAGCCAACCTAAGACATTTAAAAAGGGACTCTACTAATAAATAAATAAATGAAAAGTTTTCCTTTATACTTGTGATATATATAAAAGGAAAATCAGATTTTCTGAAACACGTTTAGTTTCTTATTTTTGTATGTATTCATTTATTTTTATTGTAGTAACAAGACTGCTGCTAGTTCATCCAAAGGAAATGCTTGGCAATAATAAATCTACACAGTTTTCTTGTCAACCCAAAAGTAGTCATTTGGCCAAGGCGTGTTTGTTTTGTTTTACATTAGCACTGAAGCAATAAGGCTGACTAAGAAAATGAAAGCTTTTACCGCCAATTAGCATTGTGCAAACTGCATCCCTGAGTCATCACGTTTGTCTCAAACCATGTCAAATTGTTTCTGGTGCTGAATAATACACTTTTATCTGTCCAAATGGAAAAATGTATGGCAAAATGAGAAAATGAAGGCTGCCTGCTGATATAGTTTTTAACTATGCAATGTTCCCTTTTCCATTCCTCTACATAACTGTATGTCATACAGTGTTAGAAACCACATCACAGCTCGATGTGGTTTGAGGCAAGTGTGTGATGACTGAAGCATGCAGTTTGCACAATGCTGATTGGTGAGTATAAGCTTTCATTACTCAGCTGAATTAGTCGCATGAGCTCAGTGCAAACCTAAAAAAGCAAACTATAGACACCATCAAATTTGGGTGTCTTTGTGCCAAATCATTTCTTTAGGTTTCATTGTGTGGAGGGAGTCTAAAATTATAACTGGGTGCAACGCACTAGGTGTGTGAAAACACAAGCACCTGCACAGTTGAGAATCCGCGCTGTCCTAAAGCAGCCACCTGACCAGCTCCTCACTGCTGGCCAGTCGCACACACTGGCTGATTTAGTCACTGAGGTGTGAAGCTACAGCCTTCTCCAAGACTGAAGAGGTTGCTATGTTTCTACCGGTGACTCACTTATAGGAAAGTTGCACCCACGTTAGGAAGAGCTGATTGGGCATGAGCGTTTGAGTAGAACCAGCCGTCTGCCAGAGCTAGTGGGGCTGAGGAAAAAGCCGCCCCCATTCAAGGAGTCACACATTTTATTGGTTCATAATTAATGCCTTTACTGCTTTTCCCAAGCGGCCTTCTGCCTCCTGCAGAGGCTCCATATTAGTCAGTGCCTTTGCCTTGATTTATTAGGCACTTGCAAGAATCTGCTTTGTGTTTCGTACTTCACAGCAAGAGAGAGCTTACTGTGTGAGAGTCATTCAGTCAGCATGACAGACACACTTCATTCACATTATCTCAAGATGAAACAAGGGACTGTTAAAAAGGAGATTGCGCAGTCTTTGCCTTTAGCAGCTTGGCTCAGGGTAACGTTAGGTCATGACAGTGTATTTTATCACCCAAATGATTCACAGTACACATTCATTCTTCTTCAGTCGTTTCATGCCCCATAGTGACTTTTCATGTGGAAATGAGCATGAATGAATGAGGCTGACAGAATGGGGCTTTTTTTTTCAATAAATGTTTTGTCTTGGTGTATGTTTCTTACAAAATCTGTTCAGCTTTTATATTATGCAGATGGCTCCTTGACCTTTAAAAGAGTTCCTGACACTTATTTCAAATCTACAAAAATGTATGTTCCTGGAAGAGTCCTCCTTCCTTAAAAGGAACCAAAAATGGTTCTTCTATAGCCGCCCTCGATGCAACTATTTTTAGTGTGATCGCAAAACCATTGTGTGGCAGCTGCTATCAAACCAATAAACCAGTCCCAAAACCAATATCTGGCAGCCCATAGTAAACAGTGATGTCAGGGGAGCCACCATGTCTACTGTAAATAAAGATCGAACCTCACAGGAAGACTATGGTGAGACTTGGTGCACTTAAGTGGAACCTAATAAAGTCTGGAACAGGACGTTTACTGCGCATTACTCCTGAGCCTTACTGGGTCCATGGTGGAGAACATCCAAAAGTGGGATTACAGCCTTTCTCCTAATTTGAACTGCTCGCTATTGACAATGTAATAAACAATTTATAGCTGGCATACATCCAGTATTTCCATTTTTCCTGTGGTTATGCTATACCCGCCACAGAAACATACTCAAAAATGTTATTTTTTTTATCCACAGTTCCTTTATGAAATTTGTGGGTTGAAGCACAAAAAAGTCTTAGTAATTTTTTATGTGACCATTTCCAGTTTCTCTTCTCATTTCTTACATTTAAACAGGCCTCTGTCTTAATGTGCCTTTAAAATGGATAAAGTTGTATGCAAAAGTTTGTACACTTTTTTAAGTGGGAAATGAAAGAGAACAAACCCACTTTTGCACACAGTGTAAAACAAAACAAATAAATAGGCAAAAAAAATTTTTTAAATGCCCTGCAAAATCTATGGCATATTTTACTGTTATTTTTTTTACTGCTTGGTAACTTTTTCACTTTTAAAAAACATAAAACATCTAATTTGGCGGTGTTCCAACTCTACCTTACCACTGTGTATATAAATGATCTCTGTTCTAATTTGCTTCCCTGTGTGCCTGAATGAAATCGCAGTTGACAATGAACCATCCTAGTGTATTGAATATGAATGGGTGGAGTAAACCGGTGCAGGCTGAACGGTCACACAACTGTGAACACATATAAGCGTGTTGATTCTATCACAGGGCAGCGGTGGCCTAGTGGTTAGGGCGTTGGCCACTTGATTGGAGGATCGGGGGGTTCGAACCCCTTCCCAATAGGTTGCCCTGAGGTGCCCTTGAGCAAGGTGCCGTCCCCGTCTCGCTCCTCCCTGCGATGGGCTGGCGACCTGTCCAGGGTGCGTCCCCCGTCCTCGCCCTGTGTGCGCTGGGTTGGATGCCAGCACTCCCCCGCGACCCCGTTTGGGACAAGCAGCAGATAATGGATGGATGGATGGATGGATTCTATCACATTCTTATAACATACATTACAGACACAGACTGCAAATAAGTGAAGTAATTTTAAAAAGTACACTTTTCTTGAATTTGAGGCTGACTTTGGAAAGGTTTATATACTAACAGCCATAATTAATGTCCACATGTGTATTTCCCAACAGCACTTTCTTAAGAAATAAACAGGTTGTAAATTTTTTTCTGATTGATTGCTGTGTGCTGTGTCAAAAAAAGATCTGGAACCCTTTGCATAACTAGTGTGGTTGGATGAAGTTAAATATTGTGAGCAGGGCAGCAGTGGCCTAGTGGTTAAGGACTAGGTCCCAGGATTCGGAAAGTCATGGGTTCGAATCTCGGACCAGTAGGTTGTCCTGAGGAGCCCTTGAGCAAGGTACTGGGTACTTGATATAGCTGGTCACTGTTGCATGGTGTGTGTTGGTTAAATACAGAGAATGCGTTTTGTTGTGCTGTGTGCTCATGTTGCAGTATAAATAGTCACTTTCATATTAATTAAAAAGGCATTGGTTTTTGTGACAGCATTTTTAAATTTCCTTTAAACAATTAACAGCGTTTACATACCACATCAAACTCAAAAATGACCTTTTTAGCTGAAAAAAGCACATTTTATAACATTCAAAATGTACTGCTTTTGTGTCTGTATACATCTGGAAACAATTCATATGGAGTGACAGAGAGAGAATCCTCTCAGCATTCCACTTTATTTCAAAACAACAATTAGACGGGCAGAAAAAAACGAGAGAAAATTATGCACTCTGTGCGTGTGATGCTCCTGCAGGACATAAGCAACCAGTCCCATTTCACATAGACATCAATAAATCATGCAGCCGATGCAATCACACCCCTCACCCCTCCTTAAGGACAGACTATGACTAAGCTTCATCACTCTATTCTCCCATTTTCTGACTCCAGTTTTATTGCTGCTGGTGTCTGTATTTCACACCCTGCTGCTTGAGCTGGACATGTCAGCCCCCTCTACATGGAGGGCTGCTGATTACAGGCCAGAGGAAATCTCAAGAGGAAAAAGCTAGAAATGTACAGCATGACTGGAATGCAATCACTAAATACTTGAGCGCCTTTACAATACAGACGTGAATCAGTGTTTGCTCAATCCAGAGCAGAACTGGAAAACATCCTAGTGAGGATAGAGTGAGGAGATCCTTCCAGACATGAAACGCAATCAAGTGATCAGTAATCTGAGAGTGGCTTTGTAACCAGTCATTAATTATCAGTGTAATCAAAACCAGCATGGCAAAAAACTGTCTGACAATGTGGCGAATGTGTCTACTGCTTTGAGTCCGGGGACATGGAGCCAGACAAGGACATACTGTACATATCCGCAGAACCAGAATTCTTTTAGAGGAATGATAATTCTGTCTCCATGTGTTTTATCTTCAGTGTTTTACATAATGGACTTAACACTTAAAACAATAAGAAAGAACTAACATACTAACCATGCATACCAAAAGCAAAGCCATGCTTTTTTAGGGAAGTTTTGTATTCCAGCTCTCACTACACCAGGGTCAGCTCAAAAAAGAAAACAAAAAAATTACCTAAGTCGGAATTAAAAAAATAAAAACCTAGGCCAGGAGCTTGTGCAATGATCTGATACAATCTGACAACGAATAAAGAAGTCGTCTTACTATCATAATAGTGTGGGGAGATTTCTTAATTCTGACACAGAATCGTGCTGTACTTTAAACTACCGCAGCTTCTGAGAGGAAAAACAATTATTAAACTTTCACATTTGGGTATATCAAGAACTTAGTCATATTAAGAACTTGGTCATAGGTTCAAATGCTTCTCATACTATGAAACCAAAGCCACTGAATTTAATGTCTACCTTAACACAACCAATTTTCCTGATGCCCTTCATTTTTGTTTTGACAGATCCAAGCACAACAGTACTTCTCACACTGCTGCAATAGGATTAATGTGAAATCCCTCAGATCCACCTGAGGTCGAACCACATTTACAGGTCCCTACTACTCTCCATTCCAGCTGTTTGTTTTCATAGCTCCACTGCGACACACTCTCTGTCCCTTTGGCTCCCATCTGTCAGCTCCCATTAGAGTGCAGGCCTTGTCCCAATAGCCCCACAGCACTGACTGAAAGCTGATCATACTACACTTCTGTGGTGTCTAAGAGTGCAGACGTGGGGAATGAACAAAGATCTTTAACATCAGGAGGCTTTTTTTTTTCATCTAGGTGGCTGCTGCACACCAAAAATGTATTGAGTGATACATTCAAAGCTCGGATTACAGCCTACCTGGAACACAAACGTCTGACACACATGTCTGAATAGGTGACAGTAAGAGACTGAATGAATGAACTCTGAGGGGTCTCTGTGAAGGGAAAGGAATCTGGGCTTCTGGCAGAAAAATAAGAATAATAAACAGTTGTTTAATGTGCACCACATTGTAAATATACTCAGAGTGGTAGAGCGTGAGCATGTCATGCTTTATTGAGCTTAAATAAAGGGTATTACCTAATTTTACTTGTGGTGGATTTGTAAATGTTTTAAGTTTTGGATAAAGAAAGATGTGCTTTCCTGCTTGCCAACCAAGGGCTCACAGGTATAACAAGTTTAAGCACAGAGGTTCCTGATGTAAAGTAGGTGCTTATGATTTTACATTCAAACAAGCATTGCACTTCACGCTGCTGAAGAGTTCCAAGTCTTCTATTGATTTACTCTGTATTACAGCGTCATAAACACATGAATGGACTGGGCAGTTTTAGGTGCTAAACCAGATGTGTAGAGTTTAAACAGCCATGAGAAAGTGAGGGAGAAAAAAAATGAGACAAATGAGAAAAAACCAAAATGCAGGGTTTTTTGGTTTTTTTTTGGCATAATTTATTTTTCACTTTATTCTTCTACTTTTTTGGATTGATAAAGTGGATCCGCCTAATCCTAACAACAATCCCTAGAACCAAATTTCACATTAATATGAATTATTCCACAAAGTTTAGCAGTTCATCAAACCCTGGAAATAACTAAGTGGGAGAACGAGAACTCAGGCTTCTTACATTTTTTTCACTGCAAGCTGGAATGAAGATCTGGAGGAAGGCACATCGCTTTTACAGATAAGCAGATCAGCTCTCCTGCCAGCAGTAGAGAACTATAATTCAAAGCAGTGATGACCTGACAAGGCCTGCAAGATGGCCATGAAAGCACATAGGCTGTGACAAGGTGTGCATGTGGGACCCTCCCCCAGCAGAGGCTCATAAAGCGCAGGCCGTGTGTGGCAGGGGAGTAGAGGAGCTAAAGCCAAACCTTCAGCCTCTGTCTTGGCTTGTCTCTATAACGGGCAGCAGCCAAGAGGGACAGGTCACTGCAAATACATACACACATGGGGACACTGCTGCTGTATTGCTGTATATGGTAAGATAACTTTTGTTAGGTCACTTCACTGTAACTGTGAGGTCAGTTAGGAAAGAAATACATTACTTTTTAAAAATAAGATGATCTTAAATCGATAACCTGGCCAAAAAAGATGTATAACCCTTTTTTTATGTCCAAATGAGCTCAAATATTCATAAGACATGTTTGGTTCAAGTTTGTACTTAGAAACTGAAAATTTCTATAACTAAAAAAACTAAAGCTTATAACCACCATTTACAATTCCAGAAACTGCTTTCCTACGTCTGACACACACTGTATGACAAGTTTATCTTTATAACAGGACCAAAATGTGTCATCTCAAAGATTTTGCCACCTTAAAAAGTGTCAGAAAGCCCAAGGAATCTGAGATCTGAAGTGTGTGTGGGGCAGCAGTGGCCTAGTGGTTAGGAAGTTGGCCCCAGATCGGAAGATTGTGGGTTCGATTCCCTCCCCAGTGGGTTGCCCTGAGGTACCCCTGAGCAAGATACCGTCCCCGTCACTGCTCCCCGGGCGCTTTCAATAGCGCTTCCACTGCTGCACGGTGTGCATGGGTTAAAAGCAGAGGTCCAATTTCATTGTGGTTCATGCTTGCTGTGCTGTGACCTCGCAATGGGTCACACAAGGGTTGTCACTTTCACTTTCAATCACTTGTTAATGGTGCTGTTAATCCAGTGCAAAGCTGGAGTCGAGGAAGACACCAAATATGTCATGAGTGATGCAGCCATATGGGAATGGAGATATAGCTTGAAAAAGAATCAGTTAAAAGAGAATCATTTTAAAATACATCAGTGTTCAAAAGTTTAGAAATAATACAAAATACCAAAAGACCATATAAAATGATGCTAGAGCAGAACAACTTCAGCTACTTGCTGTAAAGCAGAAGACATTTTAGTTGAGAATGATAAACAGAGCAAGAAATAAAATGACAAACAAAATGACAACAAAGACTCAGGAAAGAAACCCGGAAATATAAAGTACAGATTTTTAAAAATATTATTATTAACTTAAAGTTGTTCACAGAAAACTACAAATAGTACATATATTAATGTTAAAGATTTTTGTGGCAAGTTTATGTTTGCGTGAAGTGCTTCCAAATTTTTGACCAGTTGCACAGAATATCAGAACGTCCTCCTCTCTGCAGATCTATGCTGGGGTTGAGCGGAACTAACGGAGTAAGCAGACGTAGGAGTGAAGACAGTGAGCGAGTAATAAAAGGAAATAAAAGGCAAGCTGTCAGATCACTTCAGGGTCGTAAATCTTGCTGGAGCTCCTCAGAGGAAAGGTAGAATTCCTCACAGTAATTTACGAGGATACACACCGTGATATCCGGAGCTTACTGCACAAACAGGTTACACCTTGAAATATCATAGAGGACATCACACGGATGTTTATAGGGTGGTGATAGAAAAATGTGTGTGCATTAAAGACATTAAGGATGAAGATCTAGTGCAGCAGGTTAATGTTCTAAAGGCCCGTCCGGATATAATCAAGCAAGAGCAAACCAGAGCAGGAGGAAGAGAGTGACAGTAGAGAGCAAATCAGTGCCTGTCACCAGCAATTTTTCTGGGTAGTTTCCCTTGCAATAAACCAAAGGAGCACATTGCAGGACAGCTCATGTTTGTGAGTTGCGGTGGGACACGTCAGCTTTAAGAGAAGCTGACAATTCCTGAGATAGACATGCTGCTCTCAATTGCTGCAATAATGCTTGGAGTGTCACTCAGAGATTAGCGGCACCCTGAGCATGACAGCTCCAATCCCCCAGAGGGCATTGTGATCAAACATTAGAATGTGAGGGAAACAGCAGGCAGTTTTATTTCGATTGGTTTCCACGCTGCCAGCCAGGCCTGTCTCTTTTTCCCCTCCGAGAGAACGAAGAACTCTACAGCTTCTGACTGCAGGCAATGACCTTAAGCCCCAAATTATTTGCAACTTGGGACAACAAGCTGACCTCAATGCCTCTGAAGTGACACTGAAAGAGAAAGACAACCAAGACAACCAATGCACACACAATTGTGAAATATGGCCTGTGAGATTAGGAAAGCATTTTTTGCCAGCTGCATCCCTTTAGAAAACAATGTTGCTGGTGTTTATTTGATACCTATGCTTGGTAAACCTCAGTGCGCCTTGCTTTAGGAGCCAGACGAAAAAGAAAAAAAAAAATTAAAATAATTGTGGAAAATGAGGTAATGTGCCTCTTACAATTTCATGGTTTATTTATATTGTGGTCCTCCTCTTCAGCAGATTTTGAGAATTCTGAGCTGAAATCTTTTTTTGGCACTGTATTGTTTTCATTATACAGTGGAAGGAAGCAAGTCAACCTTATCTGGTAAAGGCTGCCTATGCTCAGCGGTGCCCCCTCATAGCATGAGACAGGCCAAGAAATCCATGTGCTTTACTACATGCAATAGATTTCATTATACATTTCATTATGTGCTTTAAGGGTTAACGGCACCAACAATTGCAAGGCTAGTGTTGAAAGCGCCTCCAAGGCTGCCAAGTTAAGGTGACCACAGAGTTGTGGAAGTACCTCAGTCACTTCATTATCACCAGAAAAGGCAGCTTTCATTAAAGCGCACATGGTGATGAAGGCCTTATTGGAGCCAGACCCGCAGCATGTCTATAGCGTGATATCCACAAATAAACACACAGGCCGGCTCCCGGCTCTGCTAATGTGATGTGCACAGTCAAGTCGCTCTGTAGACAGCTCTCCTTCACTGCTTCACACGTTTGTTCAGAGCAGTTTATTTTGTTTAAAGTAGGATTGTTACATTCACTTTTTTTTCCATTTATTTAATGAGAGTCATAGACATGTTCAATAAAAAAAAACAAGAACATTTGAGAGAGTCTAAAAAACTTTGAAAAAGCCTGAAAAATACACTTTATATCTATATATATATATATAAAAAAAAAACATTTTCAAAATCTCAGAAAAGTGTGATCTTTAAGCTGTTGTGATTATTTTATTGCAAATCATTCTGGATCATTTTTTTGGTCCATTTATCACATATTGTTCACAAAATAAAATAAAGTTTTTGTTATGACAGAGATCAACACAAATCATGAATCCAGTCGCTATAAAAAGTCAATTAAAGGCCCACAAATGTAGAAAATATTGCGTTCAACTTGCAAGACGCAATGGCAAGACGTAAACAGGCGCCAACAAAAAGTCTCGCTGCCTGCATTCCTGCCAGCCTGCACAGCCTGCAACTCTTCCTCCCTAAACGAACAGAGCAGCAAGGCTGGGTAAACAGGCCCACAAGCAGGCTGCAGAAATGAGGGACCGCTGTCTGAGCTCCAGCAGTGGACAGATGAGGTGGGAGAGGCGCAGAGACACACGTGGCCGTTTCCGCACTCCTCAGCTGCATCCCTCCATCCCTTCCTCTCACGGCTCTTCAGCAAGCCAGGAAAGTCATGCCGTTCCTGCGGTAGGCACTCTGTCAGAGGAAGAGAGGAGGCAGAAAAGGGGGGTGGGGGGTGGTTATGGAGGGGGGTTCTGTTATGAATTAGCACTGCAGCTCCACAGAGGCAAGAGGCAGCCCCTTGTTTTCCGGTTTTGTAGACAACACTGGCTGGAATGTGAGGCTTTTTTCTTTTATGTTTAATCTAAGTATTTCTGGTTGTGTGGGTTATAAGACACCATTTTAGTCAACTGAAGAAAAAAAAGCATGGTCGAGTGTGGTTAACAAGTGGTTTATGAATCCATTTTAAGAAATTTGTGGACTTTGTTGAATTAGACTTTCAGTGAGGTAGCATGCAGAGCAACAGAAGCTGGATGTGTAGTTGGTGCAAAACAGGTCTGTCAAAATTAGCACACAGAACTGAATTAAAAAAATATATACTGTAATAAGATTTATCTTCTTTACAGTAATGTGATCATACGCTTTTTGGCAGATTCCAAGATGATGCATGTTTAAAAGTTTTCATTTATTTCACTTTCTAACGAATCCATTTCTATGCATCTTTCTTTTTTTGTTATTTGTTTTTCTCTAATAATACATTCTGTCGCTCTTATATATAATATATATATATATATAAAATAAAATAAAATAATGGGTAGATTCCTCTAACTAATACTTTCCAAAACTATAAAGGCTTATAAAAAATAAATCAATAATAATAACGATATCATTTTTATATTTTAAAAAATAACAACTGGACAATAAGGGGAGATTTTCTTTAAATCAGTTATGTAGGAAAAAATTACTTATGTTTAAAGTAACTTGATTACACAAATAATCTTTGTTTCTATGTTCCTATGCATGCATAACATGAGGTTAACACTTTTTCTCCACAGTCAAACAGCACCATAACCACTCAGCCTGCCTGCAATAATCCATGGTCACAGCTACATAATTACATTTATTTAAGGGTGAGGTTCTGGACCGCTCACTATTAACCCATAGAAAAAAAAAAACTGGAAATAACAGTTTTATGAATAAAACCATACTGTTAGGTTACTGCATGCCCTGTGCAGATGAAGTAAAAGAAGGAAGCGCCTGTCTTGTAATGTCCAATGTTAAAGTCCAAGACGATGCAACATTTTTGACAGGTTGTTGTGGTCGTACCATCGCACCACTAATTATTCTTCTTAAGCCACAGAGGGGGAAAAAAAATGCATTTAAAAAAGGAAGAATCATTTTAAATAGTGCTGCATGCTGAGTAAAAACGATCTGCCTCCCTAATCAAATGCTTTTAGTCATGGCCACTAATGCATGAATGAGCAGAAAAGAGGAGGTGAAAGCCTGCAAAAGTGAAGCACAAACCCTCATGGGGTGGTACATTGTTATATATGTCATTTAATTTCCTTGTCATAAAAAAATTGAGAACTCAAACCAGATGTGTTCTTTTTGGCAGGGTCCTACATACAATACAATTTGTTTTTGATGCATGTTTTTTTTCCTCTCTTATTATGGTCATCCTCTCCCAGTTTGTCTGGCATTTTGAGAATAAATAGAAAAATGGAGACAGGTCCCAGGCAGTGAGGAGTTTGATTTAGGAAAACGAGACGACCCGGGCGCTTTAAACAAGATGCAGGCCCAGAAACATGAACTGGCTGGTACACTGGAAAAGCAGAATGAAAAAGCGAAGCCAGTGAGCTAAACAGAGAGAGAGAGAGAGACAAGGTGAGACAAAGCTAGAGAAAAAGAAACAGAACGAGACAGAGAAACTGAGTGAGACAAAGAGAGTGAGAGAGAGACAGAAAGAGAAAAAGAGAGAGAGAGAGAGAAAGAGGAGAGGAGAGAGAGAGAATATTCTAAAAACTCTCGCGACACATCCAACCTGGAACTTATAAATGCAGGGCGAGTATTTCAGGCCTCTAAGGTTGCTCCTTGATTTGCTTGTGACTTCTGTTTCCCCAGAGTCATTATTTGTGAGTGAAATTACAGGATCAGCACACTGCATAACAGATTTCTAATCAGGAAAAGAGGGCAAGAGGAATATTTGAGCCTGCTGTCTAAAGCTAGTCTTCATCTGAAAAGGCCGATACTGGGGTCCATTTCACATCCAGAATATTCAAAGTGACTTTTGTACTTTAACAAAATCTTAAGCAAAGGTGTAAAGAGGTCACTGTTTTGGCATTATTGTAAATACCTGTTGCCTTTTCCATTCTGTTAATATTTCAAAATGAATGGATTAGAACGCACAATCTTCTTCAACTTTTTAAATGTACTTTTACCTTACCTCCATTTTTGGGATGAAAGCAGTGATGGTGATATATGTTGATTTCCAAACTGTTTAGTGACTAAGAAGCAAAACTAAACTTGCCTTTATTTAGCATGAAAAGAAGCAAGTTTCATGGCTAAGACAAATCCTTCGAATATTCCAATGTAGTGTTTTTTTCTGTTCTGTGGGAACATGTTCTCAGTTTGTAGAATAGCACTCTGAAGAAGCTAAAATAGGTTTAGGAGCCAGAAAAAGATATAAGCAGGAAGTTTGCCCTGATATATGTATACAATGGAGACATCCAAAGGGAAGTAATTGAGATACATGTCAAGGAAGAGTTCCTTCCTGTAGGGAAAATATTTTAAATCAGACTTCCAAAGACTGTCTCACGTTGGACTCCTCTTGCAATACCTTCTCCCTATCCTCCCTTAACTAATTATTTATACTGGGCAAAAAAAAAAGTCAAGGGGCTCACTTTCCAAAAAGCTGTGTGCAAAAAGCTTTAAAAAAAAAAAAAAAAAAAAAACTACAACAAAGCTTCCCCTAAAGATGAAGTATTATGTACTATTGGCCCAAGGACACAAGACAGAAGGTCCCTAGGACATTTTGCTGTGGTTTCGATGTACTTTGATTAAAGGGTGAAAAAATAAATAGCTAAAGTGGTGTGTGAGACCTGCAAAAAGAATACTTTTAAAGAAATAAAAGAAAAAAAAAACAATTTCACAGAGCAAAATGTAAATAAAGTGATGAAAGGAGACCAAAGTGCAATCATAATAAAAGCAAACGAAAAGTGGCCGTAGCTATATTTCAATATCTTTTTTGCTAAGTTGCACTAATAGCACCATCAAATGTGCAAATGCTAAACAAAGTCGCACACAAGCTCAGACTGAGGCTTTGCTGGATGATAAATGCTACTTTCATACTTTAAAGTCCCTCTGCAAAGTTTGCCTGGCGAAGCCTCCACTTGGTCATTCATAAATCTCCATTTTGCAGTTAAATAGTGCTAAGTAAGGCTTTCTCTCCCCCCTTATGGAAACACTCCGTGGAGGTCCTCAGGTTCAGGCCGTCCAACCCCACACACACACGCCCCGCTCATCCAGCCCCTGGCCTTGGCAGTGGGTGGCAGGCCGCTGCCGCCATCCGCAGCTATGCCGGGGCAAATTGTGTTGACAGGGTCCAAGAAAAACTAGTGAAAAAAAGGCAATAAAAAAAAAAAAAAGTATGTGCAAACCAGTAGAGGCAGAGGAAGGCCGTGTGTGCGTGAAAGCAGCGGCCGTAGAGCAGCCTCACTGATGAAATACCGCCTGCTGACAGGACAAGAAGGAAGAAACAGTGCAGTGAAAAGGAGCCGCGCTGTAAAATCACATTCCAGTAGCCCAGTAACTGACCCTTGCTGATTTTATTGCTTGTATATATTACGAGCTCTGCTGAGATCCGGGGTGTTTAGATCAGTGGCCTGGGGACAGGTGGACACATGAATGGCTTTGCTAACATACAATCTGACCTTCTAGAAAGAATGGTCACCACATAGTAGTTGTTACACACACGGCCTTATTAAAACATTTAGACATTCTGCATTGATGCATTGACTGACAGAATGAATGAATGAATTAATTAATCAGTGGGTCAAAACAGTATGATTTCAAACTCCTGTTCATCACCACAGACATGCAGTTTCTCGCTGGAAATTTAATTTTTTCCATTTGTCTGTTGATAACCAGGCTGGTAACCAGGACCAGACACAAAGATCATAGAGATCATGTATGACATGTAAGTTTGGAGACAGTGAACAGTGGTGTACTGATACTTATAGAAAGAGAAAGGAATATCCATGTCAGGCTTTTTCATGACATTGTTGTAGTTTTCAGAGTCATCAGAGTAATCATGCTAAATTATCGTGACCTCAGTTTTGGCCAAAGTAATCAGGATTATGATTTTTTCGAGCAGCACATCAATAAACACAAATGTTACAGTTTGTTCTGTGTCCTGAATCAACCTGGCAGATGAAGAGTCAAATATTGCCATTCTTTATGTGTCTTCTGACTAGATTTGTTTCCAGAATGTTTTTAGTATTAAGATTGGGCTATTTGGCATCTCAAAGACGGCATGGTTTGAGCTGAATGCTTGCAGTCTGTATCTAAGCACGCTGAAGTGCTCGACAACAGTGTGTGGCCAATAGTTCAAAAAGGACAAAGCGGCAGGCTTCACATGCCTCAGTGTGGTGAGGCCTTTAGTTAAACACTTACTGTATCCAGCAACATAACAGAAAACAGAAGTTCTGGAGCTGATGAGAGGAGTACTTCAAGGGGCAGCGTAGAGCAAAATTAAACGAAGGGATAGCAACTAGGACAGCTTTTTTGACATTTGGCCATTTGACTTGAAGGAGGAAAAAGAAAAAAGGAAAAAAGAAGAGTGGAGTTAAAAGAGAGCCCCTTTCTGCTGCTCTCTGGGGCTTGTTTGCATGAGGAAGGAAGCTGTTTGCACTCCTCTCTCCCAGCCTGCGCCGCTGTGCCATTGCCAGCACGGAGTGGAAAACAATGGCCGTGTGGAGATGGATGACCCCCAGTAAGAAGGGCTCTATCTTTGATCAGATTTGCTGTGTCCTCTTGCTGGCTGCCGAGGCCCAGGCAAATAGCTAAATGTGAGAGACAGCCCGTCTCTTCACATGAAGAGATGACACTCCAATTATCAGCCTCATACCACGGGGAAATTCACACATGCAATGCATTAGCCTCAGTATCACTTGCCTTCTCCTGCTCATGCCCAATGAAAGTCAGGGCCATCAGGCGTTGTTTATCTCATGTCATAAACAATTTGCCATTTACAGTCTCTGTTGAGACTCTTGTCTGTATGAGGACACTGCATGGAAGTTCAGAGTTCTAAATCAGCCTCTTTTAATTAAGACGGTCAAGATACACATATCTTCATAATGGAAAAAAAAAGCTTCTGATATTATTGAAAGTACTAATTACTCTCTTACTTAATTAAACAAGATGAAGACAACTAACAATTTAGACTGCATCTAAAAACAAGCTCACACCATGCCATTTCCCCAGATTAATATATTGTCATGTATTTATTGTAGCATGGGTGCTCTTCTACTCTTTTGGTAGTTTTTGCATGATAACTTTAAAGGCCACTTGCCTCTTAAATCTCTGGCACTTTGCACTACTAAAAACAGTATTAGACATAATTATGTATTCATACTAAAAAACTCTGTAAACACTGTAACTCTGTAATTCTGTTTCTGTCTCGATACGGTCTGCATCGGCTGCTTCTGGAGGACCATGGTGTACTGTGAATGTAGTTGACATGACACATATATCTTCTTAAAATATTGACGCTGCCATGACTAAATTGATTTTATTTTGCTTTGGGGTTAAAAAAAAATGTGGGTTGTCTAACTTGAAATTGTTTATTTCTATTAATTAATATCAAGTGTCTGATGATAATAAAACGTATAAAACCAGGATGTGATCACAGAAACCGAATCAAACGGTTTGTTGATGGACCAGATGAATGGGCCTGTGGCTGGATCGGTAATGGGCACAGAGCTCCACTGAGAGATGCCAGCAAGGCAGAGGTGGGGTACTGGTATGGTACTGGTATTATTAAAGATGAGCTAGCTGGACCTTTTCAGGTTGACTCAAAATCAACTCCCTACTGTCAGTTTTCAGAAGACACTTTCTTCAAGCAGTGGTTCAGGAAAAAGTCTGCATCTTTCAAGAAGAACATGATTTGTATGCAGATCAATGCTCCATCGCATGCATGGAAGTTCTCCACTGGCTCACCAGTTAAAGGCCTTAAAGATGAAAGAAAAAGACATGACCCCCTTCCTCACCTGACCCAAACCCTAGAGAACTTGTGGACCCTTTATAAACGGGAGAATTATGGATTGACTGATAGCACAGTGTTTGTCCCGTATTAAATTTAATCCTCAAAAACTCACTTGCCTAATAGTTGTACATAAATATTTATCTGTATCAAGACCATCATAATTTGTATTAATTATATTGTACCAGGCAGTCTGGTTTTGTTTTGGCAATTGCACTTTGACCAAAATCTAAAACTATGTTGCCTTTTTAATCTTCTGTATCGAAATACATAACATTCTGCAAACCAAAAACCACAATACATATCTTATTTTGAGATCTAAGCATTGCAAGACCACCAATCTATCCATGCTCATCTAGAAGGACAATGCAGATCCAAGCAGGACAAAAACTTTTTTAACAGCAATAAACAAAACGTAAAGTCTTTAACATGCTCTATAAAACAGAACAGTGCACATATTCAACCCCCATGTCTTATGGTCTAGCTTTTGTCGTTTTCCCACAAAAAAGCGTAAAAGGCCAAAATACACATTAGACAAAGGGTCAGGAACACGTCTTAACCCCTCAGCACAAAAAGAATATAAATACTACCAAAGAAAAACAAAGAACTGTCTTAAACTGGCCTTGCATTGGACCACAGGCTTAAACGTGGTGCAGAAAAGTAGGCTGGTTTTAAATCTTGAAAATGTGTCATTGAGGAGTCTGTAAATAAAGACAAGATAGTGGAAAAAAACATGAGTGTGCAATTCTCCAGTCGTAATGAGATGTTAGCATAAGCAGTGCTCCAGTTGCTGCATATTCATGAGTGGCGTCCGGCAGATGTGGGGATGTGTGTGCATGTCTGAAAGAGTGTGTGGGGCCATGTGTGTGCCGGCGCCCTAGAGCTGCCAGTACTATGGGAGTAAGACAGGGGACAAAGGGAACGGAGGAAGGACAGAGAGAGAGAGAGAGAGAGAGAGAGAGAGAGCGCGTGATAGACAGATTAAGAGTGAGTGGGTAAAGAAAAAGAAAGAAAGCAAATAAGAGAAAAAAAAGAGAGACAGAGAGAGAGAAAAAGATAGAGAATGAGGGGAAATAAAGAAAAAGAACAAGAAAGAGAGTGGAAAGACAGGGAAGAGGGGGGAATGCAAGAGACATCGACTTGCTGCCTGTCTGGAGCCTGCTGAATTGGATCAAGGCTGCACCACACACAAGCTATGACCAGGGACTTCCCCACATCTGCCCGAGAGTGAAGCCTAAGCGACGCTTCTGCTGCGGCTTCAGACCCTCCTCAGACGTATGATAATAGAGAAAATGTGGACTAGAAGGGCTTAGGTTCAAGTGTGGTAGAGTTCAGCGGATTTGAAATGTCTCCTCTGGCTGCTCATATCACTGTCTTCAAACTCGCTCTCTGCCGATTTACTGAGTCGTGCTGGCGTACCAGAATATGACAGGCAGAAGGTATTCACACCCACAGAACAGGCAGTTAAAGCTCTCTGTGGTTTTCAAAGAGTTGTTAAATGAAAAGCAGGGTTTCTCCTTGGTCATTTCCAAATTATCTGATCTGGAAAGACAAAGTTCTAGACCCGGCGCATCATGAATCAGGGTGTAACAGCAAACAGTAAATAAAGCATATACCGTCAAAAATTAATCAGATGTTGAGTTAATATTGCGTCCATTACTTGTGGGAGGAGCATGTATTCTTTGCTGTAAACTGACTTATTAGAACTGCACAAACTCAGCCAAAGCCTACAGCTGTAGCTTCTACGAGACTGACCTAGAGAGGTACAGTAAGAGTGCAGTGATTTACAATGAAGCAGCACCTTCGAGATTTCTGGGCAAAGGATTAGCGTTGTTATTGTGCAGTAGAGCCCTGTTTTTTGGGGAGGCGAAAGCCAGCCAGGTCCGCTGGGCTCCAGCGAGGGAAGTGCATCCCCAGAACCCAGGCTTAATGGGCCATACTGTACACCACCTCACTGTGAAGTGGGATTTTGAGGTCAGCATGCGGAAAAACCCACCGTAAATCAGGAGCATCTTGCAGGCTCCTGCTGCAGCCAGAGCGAGCAGGCACCACAGTCCGCTCACGACGCCTAAAGATGAGACTTTAGTCAAAAATAATAGCCAGTCTGTTTACTGCGTCTTGAGATGGATTACATGGCACTGAAATAAATACTTCCAGATGCTGTTTGACAGAAATCACGCTGTGAGGAGGAGAAAAAAAAAAAAAAAAAAAAAAAAAAAAAGAAACAAAACAAAAGTTCTGTGAATCCACAGGAAGAAATAGCAAAGACTTTTTGGCAACAATCATCTGGCTGCATCATTTTAATGACATAGAATTTTCATATCAAAAATGAAAAGTCTGGCTGCCACTGCAATTTCTGAGGAAAAAAAAAAAATCACTTCCAGTTTAAAAAATGATTCATTGAGGTCAGCACTATCCTCTTATAGATCTGATAAACATTATTCAATATGAAATATTATATTTTACATGTATGGTTCCAACACCGCAATTGTGTTCATGCACTAGAAGGTTCGGTGTTCATTTACTTTTAATAAAACACTGCTGAATGACTTCTGAAGGTCTTTTTCCATCCAGCTGACTTATATACAGTGCGATCGTGCCAGCCTAGTGAATCAGTTGAGATCCTAACTAGCAATTTCATGGTTTAATAACAAGGTATTCAAAACTACAGGAAAAAATGTCTCCACTTTAAATGTGCAATCATTATAGAAAGCTTGTGAATGATCTCAGTGACACCTAGTACAGGAACCAGCACTAGGGATGAAACCGGAATGCAGGGACATAAAACTAGTTCAATGGAGCGTTTAGAGGAGTGTTTGTGAGGTATTGAGAAGGGCGATGGCCTATAGAAAGGCTCTGTTCTGTAGATGTCAGCAGCCCAGCACGAGGCGTCTGTCCTCACACTAAGATACAGAGACGACGGAGCAATAAACAAGACTGGAGACTCATCACTCCTTTGCCTGCTGTCTTTGGCACAAAAAACTTTGTAAAAGTGAGACTGCGGCAAACCGCAAGTAAGGTACAAAATCCTGCAGCCAAGGCAACTTCGAAATAATTGCCAACAAAGGTTAAGCAGCTCCACCAAGCATGAGGATGGACATTTCTTAGCAGCGCCAGGGACTTGGCCACGTTTTAAGATTTATCAGATTGTGTAATCACACGAACTGAAATGATTTTGCTTTTAGCGCTTCTAAAATTTCTGTTGTTAATCTCAGGATCTTTGCTGTTGCTACAGTTTGGGCTGACTGTGTGCTGGGTGTGCTCTGAACAAGACTTTCATATGAAAGCAGATTAATCTATAAACATTACCTTGCTGCTTTAATCAGATCCATTATGACAGAACGGCTGTAATATCCTGAATATTACATTTGACCACAGCCCTCAAACTTTAGCCTCTGTTAGAAAGAAGCCTGGTAAGCTAAAAGAAAACCAATAGGTATATCATGAACATGCAGAAAAGAAAGCAGACGGTTGATGAAAGGCAAAGCTCAAATAAAGCGCTATGCTGCAGTTTCTACTGATTTGGGGGATTGCTTCAGGGTAAGCTGATGGTTGAGCATGCATATTTTGGAGCACAATCATATAAGCTTTGAAATTCCTTGGCTCATTAGCCCCTTAATTCAATGTCAAAGTTAATTATCTCAATGAATGGACTGTAGTAATATGAGACAGATAAAGTCTGCAAATACATCCAGTCAGATGGGCAAACGACTACAGAAAATTACATGCTGCCATAGATCTACAGTCAAATGGGACTTTTCTTTCCTTGCAATTCTTTTCAGATATTTTTATACCTCAATAGGGGCAGTCACTTGAAATGTCATGTGCATTTGTCAATGCCTCAGTTCACCGGCTTGCCTGAATATTCAGCGGCTTCAGATATTATATAACAATAAATTAAAATATATGAGAGCTAAAGGAGAACAGAGCTCATATGTCAGCAAGTCAGTTGACTGAGAGCTCAGTCCCCTAAAAAAGAGCTTAATTCTATCTTTAATGCTTTTAACACTAAGCATGTGGTAAAAGGCCAAAGAGTAATTACTTATTGGTTCAATTAATCATGGTCTTAAACTGGCTCCAGTTGCAATAAAACCAAACCAGTTACAAGACAACTCAGCCCATTACACACACACACTCACACACCTAATTATTTCTGCCCTTGCTAGTGAGGCACTATGAGCAATGCCACCAGAAGAACATCTGGAAGCCTTCACTCATCATCATAGGTTGGAAAACCATATAACACCTGTTTTATGTATTAAACAATACTGGGTGCTCTCATGTACTTAGTTTCCTTCTTCAAAATCTTTTAATATACCAACCTCATATCTGTTGTTCACCAATCATTGCAACGGTCTGCTGAGCGCAGATTCAGTGGACCATATTTAATTAAGCATTTATGGTTATTAAATTTTAATATTTAAAAGCTCTCTTCTGTCCCAAAATGAAAACCAATATGGTAAGTGAAGCTAATCCTGGGACCAAGAGTAACTCAAAATCTAAGGAAAGCAAGAACACAGCTGGAAACAAACGGAAACCACACACTGTGGTTTGTAGTTTATGGCAGCCATTGCTGTTTAAGATACAGTAGATGGCCAGCTACATTAGAAGTAAGCTGCATTGTGCCACATAATGCACATTAAAATAGTGTGAGCATACACAAACACAGACACACACACACCCCAATCAGCCATAACATGAACTCCACTTGCATAATAGTGTGTAGTTCTCCCTTGTGCTGTCAAAGCACCTTTGACCTGTTGAGGCATTGACTCGACAAGCGCTCTGAGCATGGGATGATGTTTCTGGTGTTACCAAGTTGCGAGATTTGCCCTCCATGCATTGAACTAGTGTGCTTAGCATATGCTACAGATGCTTAATTGGACTGTTTGTTTATCAAACTCTTTCTGAACATTTTCTGCAGTGCGGCAGAGGGAATAGGGAATATTGTTGCCATGAAGTGGTGAATTTGGTGTGCAACAATGCTGATGTAGAAACATCCACATGAATGCCAGTACATGGGGTTTCTCAGCAGAACATGGCCCTGAGCATCATACTTTCTTCACCAGCTTGCCATCTGGGTACCACTTCTTCTCCAGATACAAGATGCTGAGGATCCCTGTTGTCCAAATGTAAAAGAAATCAGGATTCATTAGACCAGACCAACTTCTTCCAATGCTCCAAGTTCTGTAGCTTATGTCCCCACTGTAAGCATTTTTTCCTACAAGAGCTGCCATTTTTATTATTAGCCTGATACATTGAGACCAAATATTACAACTTGCACAAATGTCACAATTCAGAGATATTTTGGAGGCCAAGCATTTTTCATAGTAAAACTGGGATATATTACATGGGTTTAATATTTTGGCTAATTGGGGTCAATAAAATACTCACTATAAAGTACTTCTCAATACTTCTCTATAAAGCGAGAGAACGAGAGAGAAAGGGAGATTGTCAGACTAATCTGATGTATCAAACAGATGCTGTGGCAATGTCCATTTCAGAAGGTTACTCCTCTGCCTGTGACACATAGTAAGGAGTGATGTAACCTTGTTATTTGTGATAAAAAGGAAAAAGGACATGAAGTAAATTGCTTGGGTAAAAACTTGTTTAGAAGTCACTAATTCAATTACAGCATAAAAGAAAGCCGCTCACACTGACAAAAATCCCCAGCAAGTAAGTCAGAAGAGAAGAAGATAGAACTGAAAGTTTTTGAAAGCTATATTCTGCATCAGAATCGCCTGCCTCTCTACAGCGTGTTGGCTTAGAAATGATCAAGTAGCTTCAGCCGTCGGTAAATTGCTCATTACCTGTGAATTACACACTGACCACAACAGCGCACTCTCCAGATTGGCTGTGAGAACTCTTCCAACACTCCAGCAACCATTTCTCATACACAAGCTAGCACTTACGACACCCACACTGCTGCACATGACAGAAAATTATAACTCTCCAATGCCAAGTTGCAAAGTCATATACGTATGTGAGCGAAATAAGTAGGCATTTCTCAGCTGTAAACACAACTCCCAGCAAACAAAACAAAATTAAAAATCCTTTGTATTTCCAAAAAGGACAGAAATCACGCTTATTTAATTCTGCAGTAGAATTATGCGACTTTTACGAGGAAAATTACACTGACCACAAATTGCACTCAACAATTCCAATACTTCAGAGCTTGACCACTTTAAAATGGGGCTGCACTGCGATTATAAATATAACTCTTTTACGGCTCTGTTATTACGTACTGAGAAGGGGGAGAGCGGGCCAATCTTGTGGCTGTAGCGCCTGATGGCCTCTCTGATGTGGGCGGGCTGGATGGCACTGCTCTGAGCCTCTGCGCCACAGGCTGCTGCACTCTGCAACGGAGAGAGAGAGAAAAAAAAAAAAAAAAAAACACAGTCGATATTATTACTAAATCAAAAACACAGTGGGAGTCAGGCCATTTAACGCACAAACACAGCCAGAGGAGGCCGTCCAGACACGATACACACACAATACGTTTCTGAAAGATGCTCTGGATCAGGATTGGGCAAGAAGCTTGTGGACTGCCTGAGCCTTTTACTTCACAGATGTAGAAATGCTACGTGTCAGGTCATGCTTTCTGTACTTTCACACTGTAGGAGCTGAACTAATATATGTAGGCTTGACAGCAAATGTTAGTTAACTGCTATTCACCGTCTGTGATCAGCTATAATTGCGCTGTGTTCCTAAGCACATTTGCCTGCCGGTGGAAAGGAGCGATTTGAGAAAAAAAGAAA
This sequence comes from Hepsetus odoe, assembly GCA_017165825.1. NCBI lineage: Eukaryota > Metazoa > Chordata > Actinopteri > Characiformes > Hepsetidae > Hepsetus > Hepsetus odoe. The sequence continues at coordinate 19,367,299 of CM029374.1, read as the reverse complement.
AGGAAAAACAGCTTCCCTATTTTGTTCCTTGCAATAAATCGACTGTGGTAAAATTGACATGGCAGGACATTTGAGAAAGTGTAATACATATTCCCTGCCAGAGTTTCCACTCTAGATGCAGAGGGTGGGATCTTTGAAGACTGTATAGGGATGAACACCGAACTTCCTCATTATTTTAATCCAAATGTAAAGGACATTTTCAATTTTTGCACGGACTATTTTATTACTCCAAGCTCCAAAAATGTATAATTACAAAAATATGTTATGTTGGGAAGGGTTACAGAGGAATAAGTGCTGTCTCAATACACTTAGGATGATGCTCCCAATTTCAGATGGGATCCTAAATGTTTTTTTTAATACCTATAAAATTACTTGAAATCCCTTTTCTGCCTCTCTGGCAAAAAACTAACGTTCCAGAGAGCCGGGTAATCAGTGACATCTAACTGGCTGTTATAGTCTGATCGAGTAAACAAAGCCTATTCCTACTCCAGAAAATAAGCTCCAGATTTTTTGGAGATCAATAGTCTTTCAAGTGGGTTATTGTTTTATCCAATTTTCCTGTAATTTCCTTATTTAGATACAGTTAAGGCCTTAACTGGAAAATGCCACACAGAATGAGAGGAATTTTGCAATAAACTCTTAAAAATAGAGAAGTCAATAAAAATAGGAGATGAGGAATGTATTTAAATCATGTACATGCCCTCTATATTGATACTTTTCTCTCACACGGGTTGACAAAAAGCCACTTTTCTCCCATTCCCATTATTTTTTTTTTGTACAGTAAACAAAAACATATTTGCTAAATATGTTCAGATAAAAAACGGTGTTGATGATGAAACAGTGTGAGGAAATGGTATGAAATCATCTATTTACTAGCTTGAATAAGCACATTCTGTGACATAAACACCTTCTTCCTCTTCCGCTGCTTGCTTTTGCTGCTGTTGTCCTGGCTGAGGCTGCCGTTGCCCTGGGCCATGGAGTGCAGCTTACCCTGGTGACCTGAACTCAAAGGGCCACTGGGGGTAGTGGGAGGAGTGTTCTCTGGAGACTCTGTTTCTCTTTTGGTAGATGAAGCCTAAAGGTAAGTCAGCAGAGCAGCACATCAGTATCATAGGGCATATAAACTATAATGTAATTATATAATGAATATCCTCACTGCAGTTGAATCTCTCACAAACAAACTGACCTTTCTGATCATTCAAAATATTTTTTTACAGATTTTTTCTTTTCTACCCCAGTTTCTATCTGTCTCTTTTACTGCAATAAACAATCTATCCTGTCTCATGATCATAAGTTCATGAAAAAGACTTTATGCAGACTTTAAGCACAACATGCAGATGAAGCAGAAAGCCTAAACCTTGTTTAAATTAGCCAAAGTCACACGTAGTAGCTTCATGGTGACTCCTGGGACAAGCCCAGCTAATATTCCGTGCAGAATTACTTTGTTACTTTTCACAGCAGGGCACCTGCTGGTTTTGAGTTGGGGGAAAGATCAACAATAGTAGTGTCCAGGTTAAAATTCTCAGTGAGCTTTCGGAACCAGAATGGTCTTGGCAGAGTCCGAAAGCGAGAGAGAGAACGAGAGGAGGTTTGTGGTCACAACGACAGAAAAGCCCCTTCAGTCAACGGCTGGTTGAAACAGACTCACCTCAGCACTAGAGCCATGGTACTGGAAGAAAGTTGCAGATATAGCCTGACCAAAAGGATCCCCTGTTTTAAGGGTCATATCTTGTTTGACCAGCAGAGCAAGGTCAACGATCTGAAACATAAAAGTAAAGTCCTCATGAATAATGAACTTCCAGAAATGTTAATCTAGTAACTGAAACTTTATATAATACTTTCAGAGCACTGCTAGAAATATTGGCCTTGGCTGACTTTAGAGTTATTTTCAGGAGCTATTATGAGGTCTAATTTCGTGTATTTTTTCCGTGTTTATTACAATGAAAAAGGAGATGCCTGAAAAATGATCGGCAGTGAGATTTTGTCAGATATGTTTCCTAGAGTTTGTCATTTTTAATTTATCTGAAATCATGACTGGACTATAGCGATCTTATTTCTTTCTGAAGATTATTACGCCAGTAAGGATATCAAGAGGGATATACTTTCTTTGTGATTGAAATCTCATGTTTTACTGTCTCTGAGTGGAGTAGGCAGTCGATGTGCAGCTTACCTGGGCGACCGTCTCATAGGCCAAATATGACAAGATCTCCATTGAGACAGCATTGGGCTTCACATCTAGGCTGCTGCAGTCTAGCCACTCTCGAAATTTGGAGGCTTTTTTGGCTTAATTTAGGGAAGTAACAGCAGTAACAAATAACATTAGCAGTGTGTTTGTTTTGATGTAGCAGAGAAGCATTCAAATATAAATCTCTGTCCAAGCACTGGCCCTATCATCAAGTTTGATCCCCAGTAATGCAATAGCCATCTACAAAGATTATACTGTGCTGTGCCTTCCCTGCGTCCCTCTCGCATTGTTAATGTTAGCCAGCCAGGCTTTGCCATTACATCTGCAATGTAATTTAACAGAATTGGCAGCAAGAGTTAGACTTAGACAGCAAGTAGAGGTGACCATGACTAAATTGGGTGAATCTGTCAATAAAAATCTGTCAATTTGTAGAATCTGTGATTGTACCCATTTTTAAAGCTATATATATATATATATATATATATATATATATATATATCGTGAAAGTGAAAGTGACTATTCCTGTCATTGTGAAACGCAGCACAGCACAACGAAATTCAATCTCTGTGTTTCACCCATACACACACGTGCCAGAGGGGGCAGCTATTGAAAGTGCCCGGGGAGCAGTGACGGGGATGGTACCTTGCTCAAGGGTGCCTTAGGGCAACCTACTGGTGTGGGATTCAAACCCACAATCTTCCGATCGGGGGCAACTACCTGATCACTAGGCCACTGCTGCCCCCATATAAATGTAAGACTACATATAAGCAAAAATATCTGCAGTATCTGCACTGGGGTTGATTCTAATAAGCACTCATTCTGATGGCTGAAATAAGTGCAACTCTATAAAATCTCTAAAAATGATTATATATTTTCATCTATGTTTAATCTCAGTCCTTACACACAGGCTTCAGGCAGAACTCATAAAAGCTTCATCATGTTTCCCGATGCAAACTGATATAATCTTGATTAGGATCTCACTGGATCTTTTCTTCTTGAAAGAACGGTTCTTTTTTTTTTTTTTTAAATCAGGGGATTTAGACCAACTCAGGTATTGATTTTATTAAGTTTATATATACATATATATATTGCATATTAATGAGTATCTGAATTAATGTGAAAAAATATTTTTGATTCACAATATCCAACTATAATTGTGAATCATTTGCATCGAGTTGTAGCTAACAGAGTTGCCCTGTGCATGTTATTTCTGGGTGGATATGCTACACTTTTCCATTCTGGATATGTGTTGTCTTGTTTCCAGCCTAGACTGAAGAACTAGCCTTAAGCCATATCCACGCTAACGTTAACATATTCTGTGCTGGATTTGAGGCAAGAAGTGTGGGGTTTCACAAGGCAGTGTCAGTGTCGAGGGATCGGTTATTGGTAAAGTCTGAAGCCAGTCGATATGTTATTAGTGCTGAAATGTGGCCTTCACAAACCAGTGGCAGTGCGCTCACATCCCACAGCCATGCTCTTAAACCTCTGAGGGCCCCAAAAACATGAACCCCACAAATGCAAAATTTTAATTGCATAAGAGAACTACAGTTATTTAGAACGTGGATTTAATAGTTCTGCTTTATGGTTGTTAGAATGTTCATTTAAACTTCCCTGACAAACAGGCAACTGCTCATTTAGTCCACGTTAAATTTCATTTAAAGTGCATTGTCCAGTTGCTGGACCTTAAATACAACCTTAGTGGAACTCATCTTTATTGTTAAGCTGTTACTGTAGAAAAAAAAAAGCCTCCCGGACGCTTGTGCTAGTCTTGACCGACATGTTTCTAACACAAATGCATTGTGGCAGAAGGAACCCTCATTAATAAAGCACCATTTTCAGGGCTTTCGAGAAAGTAACTAACTTCGACATACGCCGTCAATGATGTTGCGATAACCCACACCCTCTTACTCTCTATTGTTTATTGTCTAGCCCTGCTAACACCCCAAGTTATGTGTAATTAGATGGAGCAATGTACGGGTCTGAAGAGTGAGATAAGCATTAAGGGAAAGATAACATACAGTGTGTAGGAGTACTTACAAAAGCTGAGTTGTCGACTCTCACAGAAATCACTATACTGTGCTGAGTCCATGTTTCTTGTCTGTTTTTCAAGCCTCTGTAAACAGAAATGATAAGGGATACTAAAGACTCACTGTACTGATACGTGGCTCGACATTTCAGCAATGGGTTATGTTTCCAGTATAGATTCATCAAGCTGAGTTATGTTCGGTTACCATGCAGGTTTACTAATCATTACGCAACGCATTCCATTCCACAGCTGCAGTAAAAAGGAAAGTGATATTTGAATAATTGCACAATGCCATGTTGTAAAACCAAACACACTGCTTTGCACCTGGAGCGATCAAAGAGTCGGTATAATGCTGAGAACTTGGGGAATGTCCGCTACCAGTCATAGTGGAATTTGCACTGAGGGCAATGAATAGACAAGATTAAAGAGAATGCTGAAGGATCAACATATTCTTAATAGTATCTCCCATTCAGTGATAAGACCAGTTTATTTTACAAGCCAATAAAAGCACAGTCAACACTGCAGAGTTCACACATAACAAGAATGAACAACACCATGTCATGTTAAGACACATAACCCTCCAATGGCAAAGAGTTATCTGCACTTAATATCATGGTTCAAGTCTGATCACCTGGTAGAAGCAGGCCTCATGGCTGTCAACAGCACTTAGCTGACTGACATAGAGATGAACAATACGACTTACGTCTGTGCAGCCAATAGAGTATAATCAGACACAAAAGACCTTTTCAAAGCACTTCTGTTAGTCCTTTAATAATGTCTTCCAAAAGCCTGCTGTGGTATCAGGAGGAATCAGGTGGGATGCTGTGGTTTTGAGAAAGCATGAGGTCTTGCACTGAGGCAATACTTTAAGTGTTATATCAAACTCCCTAAAAATACACCATCAAAAAGTTGCTATTTTGTAGTCTAGCTGTAGTCATGGCAAAGCAGAGTACCATGACAAGTGGCCTACTGTCTACATCTATTTTAGGAGAGCACAGAGCTGCAATGAACCCTCTTAATAGGCACCAAACAGGTTTCACTTCAGCTTTACAGCAGAACGTGTTAAGTTGCAGGTCAGAACCTGTAATTAGACATTTCCTCATCCTGGACCAATTTCATCCGTTCACGAAACAGCCAGTTTGAGCTTTCTAGCAGGGATCGCGCTGTAAAAACGGCTTATGTGGTTTATAGTCCCCCACCTTCCAACTTGTGGGTGCTAATTTTTTTTTATCTCATTCAAGTGCAGGGCCTGCAGGCTGGCTAGAGGAAGCCAGCGCAGGCTCGGGACTCTCTGACATCCCAACTCAAGGCATGGCGCCCCAAAGTGAGGCAGCCGAGATCACTTTCAGCCCACCCAAACTAACCGGAGCCTTTTTATTTAGTCAGCTGGCAGTCATTGGAAATTCCATCTTTGAAAATACATATTAATGATGCTGAGCGCCGCCGCACGCCCTGCCCACCGTACAGCGCTGGAACTGTGATTTCTATTAGTGTCGTTAAGAGGCAAGCGGAGGGCTCGTTTGCAGTGCAGAAGGGGAATTCGCAGCAGCCTTGGTGTCTGCATTGAGCTCCAAATTGGGCTGAGAGTGATACAAGACTGGAGCCATTGAACTTAAATAACTCTTGTCAAGCAGTCAGCCAGAGACAGGAGAAATGTTATGACTGTGGCTTATTGACTGAAAAGCGCAGCAGGGGGATTCTACATTTGAATACTATGTTTAGTCGTTGATTAAATCAAAACTTTGACTCACCTGCTAATAGTCAGATTATACCCACAACTGAAGCGCTGCTATATGATTGGACATTGAAAAATATTTGATTTGGCGAGCCTGCACTTTCATTTCATGCCAGTGTGGTCTGGATAAAGGGAATCTCAATTTGTACTATTGGTAGCCTTGAGAGTTCTATAGGCTGAGCCCCAAAATATATTTTGGACGTCTAGCAATTCAAAGTGTGATTAAAAAAAAAGAAGAAAGAAAGCCAAAAAGAATTAATTTTCTCCTTTTTGTGCAAGGGGCCAAAATGGGATGGTCAGAAAGATGAAGCAAATCATCTCATTCTTTCTGACTGTACTTCAGTTCTGCACACATCACTATGAAACACCTATATGGATGCTTGACAGTTACTCAGGCATAGCTGCGGCATTAAGAAGTTAAGGCCGATCAAGAGTTTAGGAGTGGCCTGGATGCTGCTGGTGTTAACCACTAGGGATGCTTTTAATGGCCCTTACCAGAACTGTTTTAGAGTGAAGAGAACTGAATAAGGCACCTGATGCTACTTACAGCTCAGAGGAGAGCACAGAATAATCTCTTAAAGCACCAAGCTAATCTAAACAACAAGGAAGAAGAGGACTTAACTCCCTAAACTCAATACGGCCTGACATTTTTGTTATGAAAGTTTTCTCTCTCTTTTTTAATTAGGCTAGGTTATTTTAAAAATTTGAAAGATACGTTTCCCCGGAGTTCTGGAATAGTATTCCCTGGAGACTACCGTCATCATGGCATTAAGGCCAAAACAATGCAGATCCCACACAACATGACAAAGAGACTTTTAAGCATTCCCATCTGAACGTGGCCAAGAAAATAACAGATTGTCAAGAGATCTTAGAGGGTCCTTGAGAAGATTGATGGTCTGCCTAAGGAAATACAATCCACACACCACTGACAAAAGAGAGGCCATCGCAGTCTGATCAGGAGAATGAGCGAGCAGCTAAATTATAATGCTGTCGGACCTGATGCATGGCAGAGCTGGCTGAACACATGTGCTTTTAGAGGACTGGACATCCACCAAGAGTTTGACCCATAAGTTTGTGGGATTGGAAATCCCATGAAACAATGTCAGTGGTATTTACACAAGTGTTGTGATATATTTATATCACTGAGAAACCTTTTGAGAGTAAATTGAGGATATAGCAGAAGGATTTGAAAAAGGACCATTTGCTGTAAATAAAAACTACATTAAAGAATAGCAGAGAACTACAGGGAACTATGCAAATGTTTTAAAGAAAACCCAATCTTGTTTGGATGATTTGAGAATGGATGTGAAGGTGAGCTTTCCTAGTCAGGTTGTCAGGGATAAAGCTGATGCTGTGCAGAGGGGGCACCAGATAAAGCGGCTCAGTGCACTGTGGGTAAGCCATAAAACTGCTCCATGGGGCGTCATGAGCAGAGCAAAGTGGGAGGCCCAGAAGGATACGGTTCCTTATCCCCAAAAGATCATCCTGATAGCTAAAACACTCCCATTAAAATACTCAGTAGGAACAAAGTTTGGGGGAAACCGCAGGCTTTCTGGGCCACATCCAGAATGACTCGGCTTGGTTTTAATTGAAACGGGACATATAAAGTCTTGTGGAGATACCCCCCACCTACACCCCTTTTTTTTTTTTTTTTTTTTTTTTTAAAAACATGTCCACGGTTCCTGCTTCAGTCCGTTAATTACATCTTTCAGCCATGGGTTTTTATTTCAATTGGCAGAGTGAGGACAAACGGATGTTATAGAACGCTCCCTTTCTTTTTCCTCTAAAATAGTGCTGAGCCAAGCGAGAGCTGAGGAAGGCGAGAGGTTGAGGGCTTGGCATATGTGCCTTGAGATCACTGCAGCAGCCCAAACTAATGCTACATATGTCCTACATTTTGATGGTTATTTGCTCTACAGCCTTTTTCTCGTTAAATTACATCTGAAAAAGCTCCCACTGACATCACTGGACAGGTCAAGGCTAAATGTTTTCTCCTTATTCCCCAGTTTCACTTAGTGGCTCATTTGCATGTCTGGATTTGCGCAATGGAAAGTTGATGGCTCCAGCACTGGATTGCTGGAAAATCTGTTAAAATGCTAAGTCTATTAGTGGACAAGGACAAAAAGAAGTGGAGAAGGACCTTAGTGGCAGAGCTCTGAGGTCTGACCACTTGTCTTTATTGGAACCTGAATACTTTAACTACCTTTTCAGTGCAGACAGACTATCAAATGTTCCTGTGGTCAGAGAGTGCATTTAACACGTTTAAACACCTTGTTTAAGCAAGATCCGATTCCTAAATGAGAAACTTGGTTCTAATCATACAGATATCCTACAGCATACCCTCTCACCACAGAAAGCTCTCTCTCTCGCTCTCTCTTACACACATACACTCTCATCACAATATAATCCCATGTGCTCCTCCACGGTAGCCAGTATTGGATTTACAATGCTATTCTGCTTGGAATGTGACATGAATGTTTATGGTGTGGCGAGTCATTGCGTCAGCAGTTAAATCAGATGCGCTGCTAATGGAATTGAAGAAAAATATGCCAGGGCCATCGAGGAGTAAATCTGTGTTATTCTAACTGGCCCATAATACACAGAAGGAAGTTCTATATATTTGTATTTAATTTTCCAGGCTCACAATTACTTCATTATGTAGATACTGTAAAAGACTGACGTACTGGATTACTCTGAACACCCCTGCTTTCGTAGCTAAATTGGCATTGAAGGACTCCAAACCTCTGAAGATGATTTCACACTTCAGACTAGTAATGTATTTGGGACCAGGCCTGCATGTTTCAGGCCTAGTCAGCACTCTTCCTCCCACTCACCTCCATTCTCTCCTGCTTCACTTCGTCCACCTCCTCATCCTCCAGCAGTGCCAAAAATTCCCCCGTCTGGTCGATGGAGCCCAGGAAGTCCTGCGCCAGCCGCTGCCTTTTGTTGACACTACTGTTGGAGTATTTGTCTGGAAGTGGACACACACACACACACACACACACACACACACACACACACACACACACACACTTGCTGACTCTCCCCCAGCCCACATCTGCCGGCCAGCTGGCCATGTTTACACCTGAGATGTTATGGGACGGGTCCAGGGTGCAGTCTACTCACCCCCTGTCATTTATTCTTCTTTTTCTACCTGAGTTATGTCCAGAACTTTGCCTGGCCTTACACATACACACAGTAGCATGTTCACCAACTGCCAGAGCCCACAACACTCCTACACTCCAAATACATCACTCCTTTACTGACCAAACAGCACTTTTTTCTATTAACAATTTAATCTGTCTTAAAGTGTAATATACTGCCAATCCTGAAACTTAAAGGGAAATTAAAAGTGAAGGTTCAAAACTAAAAAAAATAATCTTTGAAAACATTTAGAACTTTTTTTTGAACAAACAAAAATAAGGTTAATAATACATTCAGAACAGGATTTAAATATTATGATGTTTCTTTCCAATGACTGCTCATTTCCTGGCTTTAGTTCAGCAGCCACAGTCACATACAAGTCCCAAAGCTTTAATACATCTCATCAAGACAAACTGTTATTCACCCTACAAAATGTGGAGAACTGCCGTCGATTAAATCCCAAAACGCCTTGCTGGGAAAACGAAATGAAGGAAAATGTTAATTAAATAAGAGGAAACACAGTGATCAAATGCATCTTTGTGAAGTAATGTCTGGTTGACGTGACATAAATAGACATAAAATGTTTAATCAGGGAGACAGAACTCATGACACCTTAATAACAGCACTTTTATGGGGCTCCAGTTCCCTGACGCTGGCTCGGCTTATCCTCCAACAGAACTGTAATTGTGGACTTCCTATGTAAACGGGCAATTCAATCAAAATGTTAAAAAAATGCCACTTTGTATAAACTCGCTTTCAAATGATACAAATATACTGATGCACGTAATTAGTTCTATATTTTTGGCTTTAATGTATTCTACATTTGCCATTTGATGCAGTGGCGTGTTTACAGGAATAAAAGAGCTTGGAAAATCTTGGTTTGGGTGAGTGGTAAACAAAGCTAATCTGCAGTGATGAAACAGAGAATTCAAATCTAACAAAATAAACACTTGGAAATAACACACATTACCTTTGATCCACTAACAATAGCCCACAAAATTCAGAACTACAGACAAATGCTCTTTTAAATCTGCACTGGTGTATTTGATGGACCAGTCTTACAGGACTGAAGCACTAAATCTGTGTTGGACATTTTCCTGTGCTCCTTGTTTCTTCCTGTGCACAGTCCAACGTCTCACAAGGACATATCAGAATTCTTCAGGATGTTCTTGAGATGCTACCTTAAATGCTCTTAGCATATGCTGAAGGTTAAACAGCCAGCCATGACCAACCATAATCTTTTAATAGTGCTGTAATCACAACCTGCTGTCCATCCATATGTGAATCCCCCAAGAAAGGCGAGTTTGGCTGCTCTTGTATGGAGAAGGAAAAGGGGAGCATAAGACACATAGTAGCTTTCTACCTGGAGCACTGCTGTGCTTTAAGGGTTATGGCTAGTGCACTGTAGAGTGTGGCCACAATTCAGCATTCAAAGCCCCAGGCCGCTCACGGTGGTTTCCATATTCTAAGTGCTTGGGGAATTACTTTGGGGGTCAGATCGGAGACACTGTGGTCAGAGCCAGCATGGCTGCCTTCAGCCACACTTCTGCTGCGTCCCTGACAATGCCACCACTCACACCACAGTAGAGAAAGCAGCAGTGGCCACATCGCTTCCCTCAGACCTCACAGAGGGGGGGAAGGGTACCAGGGCCTACTCAACAAAACTCTATACTCTCCTGGCGCTTTTATGGGAAACGCTCAGACGAAGGCGATGGTAAAAGTACGCATTTCCAAATCCAGTTTTCCTGAGAGCAGGAGGGTCATTTGGGGAAACGTCAAAACTTTCGGAGCCAATTTGAGCGCAAAACAAACGCTGCAGAGCAAAACATTAAACAGAGCAGCCCATCAGGCTTCTCATGGAAAAGGAAAAAAGTCCTGAATCCATGCGCGCAGACATGCAGACTCCTTCTCAATCGACTGCGCGCACTGCTCACTCTGAACGCCACATTTAACGTTATTCCCTCTCTCTCAGGTTACAGGCCAGATGAGGAGCAAAGATCCTAATGATACTCATCATGACAGCGGACGAGACTTCAGCGTCTACACGGATGGTTTTCCTCCCTCTTTTTTACTTCGCTATGATAGTGATAGGAAACTAGCAGAGCGGTGGAAAGCTATGCAAAGCAGAGACATGCCAAAGCTTCCGCCTGCATTCTAGTAATGACTCTTGCTGATTGACTGTGGCATACGAAATTACCTTGGCTGACTCCGGTCATTATGTGCGCCTTCATCATTTAAAGCACCGGCTGAATGGCGAAATTCAGCTCATGCACAGGAAAAGGTCTTAAAACATCTTCATGTATGGGGAATGTCGTAAACATTGGACCCTGGAGATAAAATGCAAAAGGCCCTGGATTTTGTAAAATACTTAAATGATTCATGGTTATACTGTACCTGAGTCCAGTGGATCTTCATCTTCGACAGTTTTCATTAATTTGGACTTGTAGTCTCGAAACTGCATGTACTTCAGGAGTCTTCGCAATTTCTTCTGATGGTGGCATTAGACAAACAAAGGCATGTGGCTCAGAGAAAACGGCTTAAACACCACAGTCAGTGCACATACAAATGTGCATCAAGGGTTTTTTGAAATGTTGTTTTTAGATTTTGATAGTATTCCTTAAAAGTATATTTGCAATGTCAACAGCCATTAAAAAACTTAATTTTTTTTTTCCCCATAATTTACAAAACTGAGGATCTGACAAAGAGTTATCTTCACCATCTTAGGAATAATCCAACACCCCCTTGCTGTAAAGCAGTCATCAACATTCAAATCTTTCAGGTGTTCATAAAAGGTTTGGGGCAAAAGAGTTTCAGTGTTTGATTGGTCAGATTGAATCAAGTCGTATCACCTTAATTACATAAAGCTGAGTATTTTTAAAAAGAATCCAAAGTAAAAGTGAAAGCTGTTATGTGTAAACAAAACATTGGCAGGCATATTTTTATATTTGTGTCAGCACTCTTGTACTGAGTATGCACTGAAACAGACCAACTATCACGTTCTAACAGGCCACACAATAACTTTGAGTATTTGACATTATACTTTGTGGGGTTTTGTCCATGTTTTCTTTTACCTTGTCTTTCCTCATGAGGAAGATTATATCCTCTGGGGAGATGACCCTTGCTCCACGGAGGAGAGCCACCTCAGCTGCCTGGTGGAGCTGCAAGCAGGAGAAAAACAAAAAACAAAAACTCAGCTACTGTAAAAGTTTTAATACCAGTCAGCAGTCAACAAGATCACGCTTTAGATGTTTGTTCTACGTTCTGCCAGTCAGTGCATGTTAAGTGAATGAGTCACAGCATCTGCTGTTTAAAAACCTTGAGAGAACTGATAAGAAACCACATATTTTGAGACTAGCACTTTCATTGTCACATGGGTCTGCATGATCTTTGGCCAATTTTGGTAGAGGTAAAACTTCTCTGGCTTTCTCAGCGCTCAAATACAGCGGCACAAGTGTCCTTGCTTTTGCAATAAACAAAGCAAGAGGAGGGTAACGGAAAACAAAAGTGTCAATCTCCAGAGAGCCACCCTCTGTGGTGCCCACTCTTAGCATACTGATTCCACAGACAATGCTTGGTATGGCTTTTAAAAAATAGCCAAAAGAGTTAAGTTATGAGCTGCTGAGTCTCTCAAGCTTAAAAAAATGATTTACAATCCCATTCAAATCTAACAATCATTGTGTTTACATTAAACTCCATTCTGTATCCACAAGTTAGAAGCTGCACTGCCAACCTTGGGTAAATAAAAACATGGAAAATAGTAAAGAATGGCTTTTATCCCTTCAAATACTACATGCAATAATAACTTTTCATCTAATACAAACCATAATAAAACCTTTTTTTCTTTTTTAACTTATGAACACAAATATGGTATCGATTAAAAGTTTAGGAATAGGCAGTTTTGACAGATGAGGGATGAAGTAAATTTTCATTGGCTTACGGACAATCTTGTAAAAATCTGTGAATAAATTCTACGAATACCACAAAGCCAGTGATAGAGGAACAAGACGCTATGCAAACATCTGAGCACAAGCCCTCCTCATGTTGGTGAGGTTTGCCAATTAAGTCGTTAATATGTGTCAAGGTCTGCTGCATGGACTTTATTGAATATAATGCCCATATTCATCTTCTTTATTGGGTTATGGCTATAAAAAGTACACAGGGATGTTGCAATCATATGGAAACAATCTTAACAAGCTCAAGGAAAAGCACACAGAGAAAGTGAATAAAGAATGCCCCATCCCTTAGACACAGCCATTTCATTTTGCTGCCAAAAAGAGCAGAAACACCTCATCTATCACTGTCACTTTCCGCGGAAAATGATAGCCATCCACATGTAAATCAGTGAATCGAATGAACTCTTTGGAATTAAGGAACGTTACAGAAAGACTGCAGTGTCAACTTCCTTATGCTTTAACCCTAACATTACAACAGGAAAAAAAAAGATGACAGTCGGTTAAGTTAAACCTCTCATTTAAACCTGTTTTATACCAGTAACATTTCACGGGACCTCATTATTACAGGTAATGATCTGAGGCGTGATTTATGATGTGAGAAAAAAAAGGGGAAAAAAAAAAAAAAACCTTCACACACAAACGGAGAACGTTATTTGCAGGAAAGGAAAGATATCCTTCTTATTTGCACAGCAGATGATAATTTCATACTGACCAAGAAGTCGCACAAGCATTTGTTTCAACGTAAAGAAAGCAAACAAATGAATATAAAACAACCTTCTCATGCGGTCACAAGTCAATGACTAACTCAGTGCTTGTTATGAAAGCACTTACCTGGTAAAGTTCTACTGCAATTTGAGTTTTGCTGGGAAACGTGTATCTCGACTGGCTTTGGGAGCTACAACTGAACCCACAGGGTGGCAGTGTCGCAAAGCTACTTCTCCTATCAGGGAAAATTTGACCAATTTTACCGTGCAATTTTTACCTAATTTATTCAAATATTCATCACTCTGCTCACTTTAACCCACTACTATGAAGTATACAACCAGGAAAGACACAAAATGCCCATCAGTAAACTGTGCAGCTCAATCTTTAATGAGCGTTAAAGTGTACAAAATAAAAAAAAAAAAAACAATTTGCAAAACAAAGACGTCAAAAGGACTTTCTCTGTGGCCAAGAGGATGATATCGGCTCGAGATGCATGCTAAGACTTTCTGTTTCATGGGAGTATTGACACTTCTATCCCGGGAACAGTCTGCAATTGTTGGTGAATGTTAATAGATGAAATGTAAACATTTAATATGATTTGGCAGCCCCGGAATCTAGAAATACATGAGAGTCATTCTTAGAGGACTGTAAACATTTGTTGGTCATAAAATCTGTTTGCTTGTAAATGTAGATCTGTGTGTGTAGTCAGGAACATAAATAGGACACACACACACACAAACGAATTTCATTTTAGTTCCTTCTGGCCTGGCATCATACCAATGTTGACAGATTCACTGCCATATCTGTCTGACCATTTAATAGGAAAATAGTTTGTAGTAGACAAAAATGGCATTAAGCACACCTCCAGTCCTTCTCTCTCTCTCTTTGCCCAAACAGCTGCATGTCTCAGATTCAGGAATTATTGCCTGGGTAATAATTATTTACAAAAGTTGCTGTGGTACTTTGGAACGTCAACCCAAAGTATTCAGTTCTAAGCAGCTCATAACATCTGGATTTTGTGAAGGACAAAAAGGAAAAGATGTTTATTATGACTTCAAAGATGAAAGTGATCGTTCAAAAAAAAAAAACAAACAAAAAAAAAACTGTTTTTTGTTTGCTTTTCCAATTTTACTTCTTCCTTAATGCACAGAGCCCTCATATAATAAAACCCGAGTGTAAGTCCCGCTTATTGAAACCCTGTTTGTGATGTCACAAAAATGAACACATTAACAAACACCGAACAGCCACAAGTTTAAAACTACTGACGGGTGAAGAGAACTGAAGTAATTAGCTTGTTGCAAAGGCAACTGTCAAGGGAAGTTAGTTTAGGCAATAAGTGCAAAGTCAGTTCTTGAAGTTGATTTTTAGTAAGCAGCTGTGTCAGACAAATTGTGATGGTTAGATGACTGGATGAGAGCAGCTCCAAAACAGCAGACCTGTGATCTGTTCCCAGAATGCAGTGGTTGGTACCTTGCAAGGAAGGACAGCTGGTGTACTGGTGACAGGGTAATGGGTGCCCAAGGTTCAATGAACTATGTGGAGAGTAAAGGTTACCCGGTCTGGACATACATTGCATTAAAGCCACCACAATGAAAATAATTAAAAAAGCACGCCAGAACTGGTGGCCTTGTCTGATTAATCAATTTTCTAAAGAATGAAAGATCTTCATTTTCAGTACAATGAAATTCTGCTTACATCACGTGCATGTCCAGGCCAGGATCACCTATCCAGGGGACACATGGTTCTAGGATGCACTATAAGGACTATGTTGATTTTGTGACATTAAAACTATGATTCAAGAACGCGCTTTTGTTTTCACTTATTTTATTTACATGCACTCTATAAACAGGGGAGTGGAACTGCAATTCATTTTTTTTTTCATTATTTTACATATATATTGATGTCAATAATTTATATTTAAATACATCAAGCACATATACATTTCAATTCCAGAAAAGCCATCACATGGGCCCTTTAATATACCAAAAGCCATAATATATTATGCCGTTTTTAGCAGTATAACTGCTAAAAAAAAGTTAGTTACATTAATTTCACCGAGCTACAAAAAAAGGGGAAAAGACTGATCCGCATTCTCTCTCATCAACTGTTTTTCAAAACCAATGATATTTTCCAAGTCATGTAAAGTCTCTGGCTAATCAAACAGATTCTGTAAAATAACAGCTTAATTTTAGTAATTGCTCTAATTTTACACTCAGATGAAAGCCGTCTCCTGAGCTGCGAGACTGAATGATGTTGACTGGGTTATTTCGTTTGGGATGGCTCTCAGACCCGGTGAACAGTGAGATCTCTGTGGTCTATTTCCAGCAGCTCAGTAGCCGGCACTGTTGACAGTTTACTCAAGCAGCGAAGGACTGTTTTACCATTTCTGGGATGCCTCAGCTATCACACTACACAGGCATTCATAAGACCCAGAGTGTTTTTCTCCAAATTGATATTGTGGTTTTAGCTTTTGCAATAGGAACCGTTCCAAAGCTGAGTGTAGACAGGAACAGAAGGACAAACACAGCAGACCGATATGGTCATCTTAAACTCTGGCCTTTCCCTTTGCAAGTGTTATTTTTCTTTCATTTTTATTTTATTTATTTATTTGCATTTTTTTAAAAACAGTTTAACACGTTCCTTTATACATTTTAGAATCTTCTTCGAGAAAATACACTATATCGCAATGTTTTTCCCCATCGGGGAAATTCCTGGCACAAAATAAATAAAACAACTGATCTAATTTTCCTCGTTACTTCATGTCACTGAGCATTCCAAGCTTCTTGCATTCTTTGACCAAAGTGTAGTGATGTTTCTTAGATTCAAAAATGTTCATGTTTTCGAGCTGGCAAGCAACACCAGTGGATGGTGAAACGGTATTAACCAATAACATCACTTACTCTCTCCTTCTAACTCAAGTTCTGCCTTTAAATAAGAAAAAGTGCTCTGCTACCTCAAACACCCTCCCTGATTCTGTTTCAGTCAGATCATTTAAAATCACAATCCAAAAGAATAAAGGCTTTATGAGCACCCTGTATGCCTAACTCTCAATAACTCTGAATAACTAGATTATAATTTGATTAAAATGCCCCTGAGTATAATAAGGCTAATGAACCTTTGTCTGAAGGGTTCATAACATAAATGCAAAGTTACCGTGCTGAGCTAAAAGCTCTGAAAGCTCATCTATGCAGAACATCAAGGCAGCGAAATCAATGCCAAGTCTAGCTTGGGGAAAACTTCTAATCCTGGGCTGTAATTAGAAGGCTCAATTTGAATTACAACACATTTTCAAGTGACATTGGCCGCAGTGGGCTGGTTCATGTCACATTACAGTGGAGGAAAAAAAGGAGTCGCTTTCATGCAGCAGAATGGCAGAAGTCAAATAAACAAGCCTGCTGAACATAATTTCCTCTGCGCTGCTACTGCTGCGTTTTGAAATGAAATCCATTATTTGATTACACTGGAAAAGGTAACAGGAAGAGAAGGGAGTATTCCAGTCACAGCGTCCTTGTAAGAATCAATTACACCATTTCCTTTGAAAAGGGCTGAAAACAAAGACTTTTCATGTTTTCGGAACTCACCTACCAGACAGATTACTAAACTGCAAAACCCTGCTCTCTTGGAAATAATACCCCTCTAAAATCAACCCTGACGACTCAAAACATCATTACATTTTCAGCATAAACCTAATTACCCTGTGTTTTACATGTCACGCTCTGGGCTATGTTAACGGCAACCTTTTTTGGTAAGCTTACACACTATTGAACCAGGCTTATGGGCTTCATTGTGATGTTGGTGGTTACCGTAACAGCTGTGGCCATGTCATGCTACCTATTCTGCTACTGAATGTCTTGTTTGACATCATAACAGAAAAAGGCGGCGAAACACTGTCATAAACAATTAAGGTAGAAAATATCAAAGGGGCCCAGTTATCAGGGGAATGGGAATTCCGAGAGCGTTTGCAGAGACTAAATGTTTTGCTTATTCTTTGCGGTTTAATGACGTTGTTTGGAAGGATATATTATCAATGTTTTGCGAAACTGAGAGTCCCTGAGAGCTGGCCGGTGGATAAATAAAACAAGTGTTTCCCATTTTCACCTCAATGAGTGAGCAGTGGTACAGAACCTACCCTACAGCACTTTAACACACCAACCCATGCAAGGCCTGTCCGTCTGACACGCACTGTACAGGACATTAGTCTTGACCTGAAAGTCTTTGACTAAGAACACACGAAGATAGATGCATTATGAGCATATATGAACAGTTGTCATAGTAACTAATATATTTGCACTAGTGCCACACTAACATTTTGGCTTGAGTTGTACTACGGCTGCGACTGACCCGATAGAAAAAAAGATTTGGGGAAAAAAAACAATGAATTCATGTCATGCCTTCAGCAAATCAGATAAAGCACAGGTTCTGATTTCTTGGACTGGATCCCTTTTGGTCACCATAATGTTTAAGAGAAACAATTGCTTTTTTCTCATTTCGCTCTGTCGTGTTCATCACCTGGATTGTTTTGCTGCTTGCTTCAGAGATTTAACAGGAAAGAAGAGAAAGAACAGAGCTTAACCTACTTCAGTAGCAGCTAAAACATACTTCGGCAACCATCTACTGCAAAGAAAGATGAGATGACATACAGCAAAAATCCATGCTTCCCATGGAAAAACTAAACAGAGAGCGCATATGCAAACAAAACACCCCTCTAATCCATCCTCCCTTCTCCACATGAGAGAATAATTGACTTAGGCATCTGAAAACTTCTGATATATGTCAGTGTAAGCACCTGGACAAGAGGTGACAGCCATGCTTCCACCACCCAAACCGTTTAGACTCCAAATATCCGGCGAACACTCGCTCGCAGAGGCGCATGCATCTGGGCTCAGGGAGCTACAGTGCCCAGTCGGAGTCTGAGCCTGGCACCGTGCTCCTAACCAGAGAGACCACAGGCCATGGGGATGAATAGACTTCTATTACATTAAAACCAACTCTAAGGATTAGAGCTGCCCCTAGCATTTCTCAACTGACTAAAAAAATTCTAAAAGCTAAATATATCTGGATCATCATTAACTGAGACCACCCATCATGTTCTTAGGTGAAAAGCAAAATCCGCAAAATCACACAGTCAACTAAAGGTAATAAAAAAGGCAACCAGGCAAACAGAATATATAAACAAAAACATGTCTGGATGGTTTCGCAGTTCACCGTTCCTTTATTTGGTCCACTATTCTCATCTAGTAACTTTAAACTTCTCACATTTTGTTTGTGTAACTTAAGAATCTCCCAAAAATACAGAACCCACATTATCAGCATTCATTTTACCAGTTGGTAACAGTACAAACAACATAGGTTATAAAAAGCAATGATTTAACGAAAAAATTAAAATTGCACTTTTTTTTTTTTTTTTAACATAGTAAGTCATTCAAGAGATCCAAATTGTGTCTTTTTAGCGCCGCGCTGTTTATGTTAAGCTAAAATGTTGCCAACAAACACTAGAAGTCAATATTCACCCAGATCTTTTCTATAAACAAATCTTCAAAACTTCACTTAATCCGCTCAAATGAATGAACCAGTTTAGCCGTAGCACAAATCATGCCTTCAGTGTAGGAGTGAGCAATTACTAAAAATACAAGATAGACGTCGTCATGATCTTTATTTTTCCAGACTTCTGATAAATTTTAACGGACGAAGGAACCAGTAGTGCTAGACTGAATATGAATATACTCCAACATCTCACACGCTGGACAAAATCCAGTTAAACTGCAATAATTATTCTCTCACTGAAATAATATAGGCAGCTGGTCAGTACCGTTTAATTACTTTGCACAATATGCTCAGAAAAGAATACTGTGATAAAATTTATCACAATGAATATTTTCCAATTGCCCAGCCTTAGTTTAATGTTCAGTTTAGACAGCAGCAACACTTGATGCAATGATTAATGCCTGGTGGTGAAGCAATGTTGACAACTGCTGATATAGGTTGGTGCGATGCTAAACATTATTTCAGTGTGCACTTGTCTGGGTGTCCAAGTAATCACTGTAGCGATTCTTCCTATAAGTCGCAGGTCTTACAAATAGAAAAGCTTGCAAGTTGCACAAGAAAGGAAACCCTGATCTAGATTTTCCATTTTCTTCTCAACCAAACAATCAAATATGGAGGAACACGTTTCCAAGATCTTCCAAGATGCCTTCCCCAGCCTTGATGTTGGAAATGACTACGTACAGGAAAAGTACACTTCATTTTTTATAACTCACATTAAGTCATCCACAAGTTTGAACTGGATGCAGTTTGAGGGGGATAAAAGGAATTTTAGTTTGGAAGCTCTAGTTCTAAGCTAAAGAAGTAAAACTGGGACTCCAGCTGATCTACTGAAACAAGCCAGTTTCCTCCTGATTTTTTATTTCCCCATTTCTTAAATTACTTTCCTCTTTAGGACTGAGAGAGACGTGCACACTGTACAACCCGCTGAATTTCACATTACCAGCTCCTGCTAATTAAATTGATGCGTACAATGGAATCATAAATATATTCATTTGAAACGCAGGCTAAGGTCATTTTCACATGCCCTAATCAAATTTACAACGGTGGCTCACGTTTAGAGACATATAACGAAACTGCTGTTGTAGCAAAAAACAAGGCCCAGGAGATTGATAGAAAGTCTGGAAGCAGAGAAAACGTCCAGCGGAATAAGTGCCTCTGAAAGCAGCCCCTGCCAACTTTTGCACCTGGCGTTAAGGAACCAGCCAAGTGAACTCTGTTTCACATGTGGCATGTCAGGCAAAACGTGAAGCCTTCTCACTGTGTTGTTTGGATTTCAGGGGGAAGTAGAAAACCTCTGCAACCAGTCAATCACGTTCTGGAGGAAGCTATAGACTGCTTTAACAGTCCTCTACCACCACACACTACAAGAAAGGACTTCTCACATCTTCTCAATGACCTTCAAAGATGAAAATGGTGTTAAATGCACCCCTGCAGTGCAAACAATGAACGTCTGTATTTGTGTAATCCAAGTTCTCTGACTAAAATGATACAAAAAGGTAACAAAGATCTTTAAACTATAAGTACTACACAGCATACAGCATCCAGATGCATGAATAAAAGTAGGATCCTCATTGTGAAGATAATGGCTCTTGTTAGCTCCTTCAGAAAAAATAAGGAAGCTTTTTTGCAGAAATGTGTTTGGAAAGCACTAGGGGTCACTGAGGATCCCAGTCACAGTGTCTGTACACTAAACTGAGAAACATATATAAAAAGAAATGATTTTCAATAAATGTCAAAGCTGGAATTATGCAACTAATGCAGGCAAGAATATTAAGGGAAACACGTTAAAAAAAAATAAGAAAGAACTTTAAGGGTGAACAGTGAGTCACCGTGAGGATCAGTCTTCATGTTTGTCTCTGAACAGTAACTCCTGAACAGCATGTCCATCTTGAGGGAAGTAAATGCTGTGAAAGAATTTGTTCTGTTAGAGCAAAAAACACTGAATGAAGCTCTTTCCCAAACAAACTCTTAAGGCTTTTTGCACTCCAGTGCGGTGTTTGGCCACTTTTTCCAGCAAATGTTGCACACAACTATCATATAACATATGATAGAGACAATAAAGTAATACACATGGAATAAAGCAGCAACCAAATTTGGTTTCCATGGAAAATGGAAAATCCGCATATTTAAAAAAAAAAAAAAAAAAAACATTATTTTATTGATTTTTCAAATTTCAAACAATGGATTGGTCATCCTTTGGAGGAGAGATAACTTTAGGTGATGCTTGGCCTCTGTGCTAAATGTCTAATTATTCGACTGAATTTGTAACCCCACTGATATAAAAGTTATATTTCCCTGTAAAACTAATCAAGATAGACATCATTTCTTATTAGGATCTGCAGACACGCACATAAGAAATACTAGGAAATGGCATTGGCCCACAGATCCCATATTAGTGCAGTACTTCCATAAAAGAGTTTTATTTTTTATTCTTCAAAGTAGCCTCACTTTGCCTGCATGCTCTTTTACACACTCTTGGCATTCTCTCAAGCATCTTTATGAGGAGCCACCTGGACTGCTTTTCCAACTGGCTTAAAGAAGCTTTACATATGCTGAAACCTTGTTGGCTGCAGAGATCTTGAATTTTTAGCTCACAGTAACATATCATTTAAATAGATTTTTTTTTGCTCATTTTATGCAACTATTAAAGTTCAGCCTTAAGGCAGCAAGATATAATATAATGCTGTACGAAGCTCTACAGCTTGTAGGGTTTTTTGGGTAAAAATACACGTTTAAGTAAACATGCTTACATTAGTGTTTGCTTTCAGATTAAAATGCATTCCTCCAAAAGTGCTGCAGCACCCGTCCTTTACATGTTTGAGCATTTGCTGTGACCTAGGTTTCATCTTCTATTTTTTTTTCCCAGTACATTCAGTAACATTGTATATTGCTACTTAAACATGATCGTGAAAGCTGCAAACAATAAAAAGTCAGTGATCCCAGCACTAACTATTGCCATGCTAATATGTAGCAATTGCAGCAGGCCTACCTTGCAGCTTGTTCTTCAAAAAGATTTTACATTTTATATATTGTTTTGTAAATTAACTACACTCAGGTTCACTATTCTTGAAACATAGCAATAAAGCATAAACCCTAAGATCACAAATGTTGTTTTAAGAATCATATCGGTGCTTAAAATTCCCCTATTTTCTATATTTAATCATAAATATGCCCAAACACATTATTAATATGTATGACTGCTGAGTACATACCCTTAGAAGTGCTTCTGCAACCTTTACACAAATCTCACCTTTGTGTAAGCTGCTTCTCTTGATGTACTTTTAGGACTCGCACGCCAATCTGATGCGTTTTAAGTTTCAAGCACTGCTATCCATTTAGTGAAAGTGAAAGTGACTACCCGTCATTGTGAAACGCAGCACAGCACAACACAACGAAATTCAACCTCTGCGTTTCACCTATACACACACGTGCAGCAGGGGGCAGCTATTGAAAGCGCCCGGGGAGCAGTGATGGGGACGGTACCTTGCTCAAGGGTACCTCAGGGCAACCTACTGATGAGGGAACCGAACCCACAATCTTCTGATCCGGGGCAACTCCCTAACCACCAGGCCGTCGCTGCCCCAGGTGTGCCCTAAAAGATTTTAAAAGAGGCGACTGTACTTTTCATTCTGTATGAGCAGAGGGGAAGCGTGTGTACTCGTCTATCACATCTTCTACAAATCTGCACCTGTTTAACCATTATGAATCAATCAAATTACCCTCCTCAGGTGCTGGATCAAGATTGTCCACCAACTAATGTGTGCAATTGTCGCCTGGTCATCTAGAAATCATACCCCTGCTGAGCGTAAGCTTACCTGTCCAGAAAATCCCCCTCGGACCATTTGCACCAAGTAAATCAAATGAAGAAGCAAAAAAAAAAAAAGACATGAAAAGTGTTCAAAGGTTAGAAGTGTTGCACACATGTGGATGTGTGGGAGGAATACACTCCGCACTCATGAGTGTATGCTGCCACAGCAGTGTGAAATGTTTTGCAGACCATCTGGGAAGGATTTATTGTGTAATTTGGTTTATTACTGCTGCGGTCCTTAGCTAAGTAGCATGAACACAATTACGGTCCACTCGGCAGGGCTACACCTGGCCCCATGGAACAATAATAAATCCAGGAGAGAGGAAACAGAGAATTAATTGAGGGTTATCACCATCATGGCCCGTTTAGTGCTTACTGCTGAGAGCAGGGAGTTATTTATACTGCTGCAAAAATAAATAACCCATAGAGTTGTATTACATACACTGTCCTGCTAAACAGGCTGTCTTTCCTGAGAAGGTATCAAGGCGCAAAGAATTAAAGAGAGTTTAAGATAGCGCGGATGATGAGACATCATATCTCAAGGCAGTTATAAAGGGAGGAAAGGAAAGAACACTAATAAATAATGGAAACAGAAAACACCTAAATCAAAAATGTGGCCGAGCTTTACGATGACAATGAATTTCATATGATTCTCCATAAGGCCGCTCTCCATATAACACACCGGCAGGGGTGTGTGTTACAGCTTTATCACGCTTGCCTTTAACCTGCTGTGCTCAACGCAGTCTTGGACCTACAGAACAGAGTTATTCATCCTCAGGGAGCAGTCAGTAAATTACTTTAGGCTGTCCTGGCTCTTTATGTTTGGCAAGTGGGCTTCACAATAGTTTTTTAGGGCTGCGATTTACAATTTGCAGAGCTTTTTTGGTGCATCTGATTGAAAGCCAACACATCGATAAATCTGTCTGGTGCTGGCCACTATCAGAAAATATGGGGCAGGCAGATGACAGTTAACATTAATGCATTAAGTGAACAAGACAAGACCACGCACTTCCGGCTGTGAGGTAAAAGAAGGCGGCCTGCTCCTGTAGGCCTGGGTGGCAGCTGCTCCTTCTGCAGGGCTGTGGGGAAACATATGAGCAGCTCACAGCTCAGAACTTCAAATAGGTTCCACAGATCTCTACAGTGGAAGTCGTGATGGGGTCCAGAAAGCCTAGAACATCATGACGGATTGTTACAGGCCAAATATATTGCTGGCCCCTCCGCCAAATAACATGATTGGTTGATCTAAGTAAAATGCATTTTTGTATATTTTAATTCGCAATTAGTGGAAATTAACATTCTGAAAATAAAATATGCAGTTTTCACCAAAGTTATTTATTTATTTTTTTTCCTTAATTAAATCTCAATGTCATTGTTCATTTTTAAGGTTTATTTCAGCTTTTAGGCCCAAGTGAGGTCAAGAAAATGATAAATTATGCTGCCCATCAAACCTCTTAAGGTGCTTACACTCTACTAAAGCCACAAGTGAAATAAGACGTGCGTCTAAACACTTCTTTCTGCTGTTTTTTTTTTTTTTATGTCTGAAAGGTAGGATTTGGTAGATCCCTGACTAAACTGCTAGTATGCTGTTGAGCAATAGTGATGCCTTGTCCAACTACATAAAGAGTATCTACACAGACGCGTTGCCAGAATAATGAAGATCACTACAAATGTCAATGCCTGAAACACGCAACAGAATATTTAAAGTCACTTTGGGTTGACATGGTTTGGCCTGGTAAAACAAACACTGAGCTCTCTATAAATCTTCAAAGGTATGTTTAGAGAAAAATGATCCTAAGATGACCACCTTGTTAAGCAGTTTTTCAGTAATTTTTTCAAGAATTAAGTTTGGATGTTACAACTTAACGGTCAAAACTTACTTCAAAATCAACCTTGAACTGCTGAAATGGCCATCATCTGGATTATTATTCAATATTGTGTAAAGATAGCACGCTAAATTCAGGAAACTTGCTGTACAATTTGTTGTACAAATCATGTAATCTTCACATTTGCTCCACGCAGAGGTGGTGCTTGCTTCTCTTTTTAAAACAGAATGTGGAATTTGGCTAGAGATGCCCAGATTTCTGTACTTGTGACTATGCTGATGGATATTAGAGCTGAATAATGAACACCTTATATTAACACGCGGTACATCTTTTCTTGAACAAACGAGGATACTCACATGCTCAAAAACACACTATATTTGGCCGAGGCCTCCCACTGTGGTATCGGTTTGACAAAGGTCAATATAACAATAATGATCAATATTCACTATAAACAAATACAATTATAAGCTCTCTATTGTGCTGTCCCACCAGAGGCCAGGCAGAAACTTGCTGATTTGAGTTGATGTACTTCATTGTTATTCAGAAGGCGCTTTGTGATAATTAAAATACTCCCTGTTATGGCAGTGGGAGAAGGAAAAGCTGCACAAATATTATGTTTGATATGGAATGGACATGGTGCTGCAAGACAGGCTCATGTTAAACACTTTAGCTGTGACAACTTCAACAACCAAACTGGGTTTGGCTATGAGAGCAAAAACAGAAAAAACCCCACTAAACGCATACAAAACAGTAGCAAAAATAGCTTCTGTGTGTTTAAGAATTGGGGGAGAATAAATGAGGAATGAAGCCAAAATGCTGGGCCTGCAGCTGTGGAGGGGGGAAATGTAGGGTCTACTGTCACTACCAGAAGTACACTCACACACAGGAGACTGCCTGATTTAAGAGCCCTCTGACTCAACAGGCTAAAGGTCAAAACAATGAATGTTAAGAGCTACTTTTCCCCCTCGTAACCAGACAGGGCACCGTGGAGTTACGGGGTGAGAGGTTAAACCTACAGCGTGTGTCACAGATAACTCTTCAAGGGTATTCAAACTTGTGGGCCCTTTGAAGATGGAGGACTACACTAAGCCTACTGAGAGCATTACATCTTTGAAATGGGTCCTTTGGCAGGTTCAAGAGATTTGATTCCTCTTCTAAAACTTAATTGTATTCATTCGTATCAGTAATGTATAATTGATTTGAAAAAAACTGCATAAGCGAGTCCAATAATTGCTCTGATACACCATAGGAGTTTTTGTTCCTTCTGTATGAAAGATTTGTTGCCTCATTTGTTGATTCTTTGATGAAGGAAAACTGTGGGCTGTTACAGTGTTTTCATTTGTTGGTGGTAAATGCATGACAAGGTGTAAGTAGGGGCATACCAGTGTTTATCCAAGCAGTGAAAGCCACTGGCTCTGAAAATGTGGTTATTTACTTAACTCCGTCCATTTCTCGTATCTCGGTTGAGGGTCTGGAGGAGCTGTGAGCTCAGACACGGAGGGCAGGACTGCTGGGAAAGTCTGGGAGGAGGCTGACATTTTTGAGTGCTCAGAGCAATGCAGCAAAGGAAGGAGGTGGCCTGAAGTACAACTATTTATACTTAATTACATATCTCCTTTAAACCATTTCCCTGATGCAAATGTCGAAAGGCTTTGTCATACGATGCATCAGCTATAGGGCGTCACGTCAGTTGTTCACATGAAAAACATGCTGCTGCAACCACTTTAAAAGGGAAAAAAAAATTTTTCTTTCTTCCAAAAAAAAGCACACAATCAGGACATTTAGTTCCTCAAAAAAATGAAGTAAACAAAAACTAAAAACTGGTGTTGACTACTCCATGTTTATTTTCAGAGCATGTCCATCATTATAATGATATTTGCCTTGCTAGGGCAATATTACAGCAGCTGTAAAACACAAATGAGCCCTCAAGCCAGTCCCAGCTGTTTTTTTTTTTTCTTCCTGTGTTCTGTAACCATTTTGACCATTAATATAATTATACTGACTGCCAGTGTTCAGAAAATCCAACAAATCTTCAGGATCATCAGGTGATGTACAACAAGATTTTGGGACATTTTCCTGCCCAAAGCAATAAGTCTCCTTAACAAACTGATTATTGACTCCTTAACAGTTTGGTCTCCTTTATGATGATCTCCGTCATTTTATCTGCAATGTCAATGCACTCTTACAGGCATTATGGGTATTGTAGTCTCTAACAGTCTTTCTGCTGATACACTGCTGCACTGTATGGTGCTTCAATTTGTGAGCTCAGTATTAGATGTTGTCAACTCAACATGCACCTTACTGCAATATTCCATCTGACACTTAAACTGCTGAGGACCAGTAATACCTCATATTTCAGTGTTTTGCTGTTTGCATATATTATTGCATATGTTACAGTTGAACTTTATATTACACATCTGTTTTATATTTTGCAATCCATGTTTTTTTGGCCGTTTTTTTTTTTGCGTGTTCAAGTAAGAACGTAATTGTGAATTTTACAAATGACAATACGTTTTGAATGCTGAATATCGTGCAAAGCACTGTTCAAATGAATCCTATTAATATGTTATTTTAAAGTCAGTTCCTCAGTTCTTACCAGGTTAATGAGCTGGGTGTGCACTATGTCCTCCACCAGCGCAGCAGTTTCATGCAGCGGTCTTCTAGAATCACCAAGAGCAAACCTTAAAAAACAAACAGAAAATTTTGTTTAACCTTAGAAACCAAGTACCATTAGATTATAAATCAGTAATTAAAAAGTTTCTGAGCACTCACTCTTGCATGGGAATCAGTCGGAGTTCAAATAAAAGTTTAACTGCTTTCTAAGCTGTACTGTCAGCTAACCATTTTCAGTGTACCACATACCTTCTGGGGAAAAAAGTAGTTGGAACAAACGTAACAAATCTGCTCCCATACCACACTAGTGAGGTGTTCTTTAAAAACATAAATAAGATCCATTAATGCATTACTAATAACATAATTCATATCAATTTGCAGCCTACACACACCCCAAAGAACCAGAGCTTCTTGGCACAGATGCATGCACTGCCAGGGTGTTGTATACAAATTCTACCCGCCTTTCTTCACAGTTTTCCCACAGCGTGACTGCCAAAGCTTCCCACATTGAGTGTGCCTAATATCGGCACAGTGGTTTTATCGAATAAAAGCTCCAACCGCTGAATGGCCACAGACTCTCTGCATTTAAGAGAGAAGATGATAAAAACTTCCATGAGAAGCCTGACACTTCGAATATGAGGCAAAATTTACTAATGACACTGGTCGGAATTCCTTAGTGACAGAGGGATGATTTACTGTCATTTAACTACAGGGGCAGGAGTCAACCCTCCCACAGAAAAGGTCAGTGTTTCTTGTGAAATTGCATCATGGTTTATAGTTAAGAGCATTTCTCTCATAACATAAATACTCACATAAACAAGCTATTATCTTATTAATTTTCATCTCCTTGAGTCTGAGTCTGGCCAAGACAGTTAAATCTTAAATCTTCATTCAGAAGCGGTCCACGAAACTTCAGTTCGGCAGAGCATTCCAATGTCAAAATGCAGCTACTTCCTGGCAAAACAACAGAAATTTCTAAGGATCACCAACTCATTCTTTTATTTCTTGCAATGCTTCAAAGAGCAATGAAGGAACACACAATCACCTACCCTCAAAAAATGGGAAAAAAAATGGTTTGATACATCTGGATATTGGATATCTCAACCATAACCCTGTCAATTAACTTTTATTACATCCCCGTTTCGTTTCTCTGCTTCACATAAATGCATGTTAATCCAAATGGCTTCCAGAGAAAAATCAGTAATTTACTCCAGTTGTATAATTTATTCCATTTATTTAGTCACAAAGACTTTCAGTTTGGTCCGGGAAACTAGCGAGACAACAGTCTGACCATATAGGAGTTTGCAGGCTGGACAGCGATCAATCACTTTCATTTCCACAAAAATGGAAAACAATTTTCTCAACTCCTCCTCAGCCTCAAAATAAAGTGCTTTTTATGGAGCTGAACACAATTCATTTTCAGTGTCTGATCAAACAGTTTCATTAAAAGCAAATATGGAGACAGGAAAGTAGGAAAACAACAATAATAATAATAATAATAATAATAATAATAATAACAACAACAACAACAACAACAACAAGAGCATCAAATATATAGAGCAATAAACAGGACTGTAATTGTGAACATGCGCCGGCCTGGCTCTTCTCCCTTCACTCCAGGCTAATAAGACAATAGTTTCCTCCACAGTAGTAGACAGCATGAGCACACTTCAGAAGTGCATAATCCCGTCATGTTGATCTGGGCAGAGTCATTGAATTGGCTCGTGGCCCCTGTCTGTTTACTTCAAGAGTCAGTCTACACAAAAGACGCTAAACAAAAGCTTGCCAGAGCACAACTGCTTGGCTAAACTGGGCTGGATGTTTGGGTACAGGCTTTAAGTTCAAAGTGCATGCAGCACAGTGGACGCTGATGTTTATGAGCTTGTGGTGAAGCAACAGCCTCCTCCTGCCTCTCTCCATGTCACCAGCCACCCATTCTTACTCACAAACGCCGAGGCCACCGAGACGGAGGTAAACACATTGATTTGACGATCCAAATCCCCCCCCCCCCCTTTTTTTTTTTGCCTCTTACCACAAACAAAGCTCTTAATAAGTGTGGGTCAAGGATTCTTGAGATCATAAAAAGTTTTGGTACCCTTTTTAACTACAGTCAACACAAGAACAAAGCTCTGAAAGACCCACGGATGATTTACTCACTAAGGATCCGTTCTTTCCTGAGGAGCAACAACTCAGTTTTTAATTTATGCAAAAATGAAATGCATCAATATATTACAACATCTATAAATCTAAAAAGCAAAACCACGTATATGCAGGGAATTCAAAAGTCATCAGGGTTTCATCTGAAATGTCCATTTGCACCGCTTGCAAGTGGAGCTGGGTTTCTGTAAAAATATACCGCATTTATGTGGCGGAACTAGTTAATTAAGAAAAAAAAGCTGACTTTTAAAAAAAAGCAAACTTTAAAGAAACGCAAAAATACATAAATAAATAAATAATTGCTAAAATGACATTTTAAGGGTTGACCAGAAACAAGTATGATTTAACAAGTATTCTCCGGATCTCCAGAAAGGGAGCAATATTTCATTTATTTTTTCCCGTCACAAAATCCCAAAATGTGTGAGTTTTTATGGTGACGTAATGCTGCTAATGAATCTCTCATGTGGGCAGAGTTTAAAGGATAATATTTTGTTTTAAGGTAAATCAAACTTGCACATGAAGCTGCTGCCTTGCTAAGCCAGATAATGAAGGCAGCTTTATCCCGATAACATCATTTGTTCAAATGTAAGCACAGAAACTAGTCAGTGAGGCCGTTTCAAAACCAAGATAAACTTCTGTAAGGTAAGCATTGTTTATCTTAAGGACACTCTTACAGGTTCTGCAAGAGGAGTGGAGTGGTGTGTTGGCATGGGCCACAGTGAGGGGTGGGAGGATTTTAGCCTGAAACACCCAGACCTGGGACAGGGGCCCTACCATCACGAGATGAATAAACATTGCGGAGGTTTTTTGTGGCAGAAATTATTACTCATATGTTTTCAGCTGCTGACAGCCAACAGTTACTGCATACGCTTGTATGATGCTTTACAATCATAAAGATCTTTATAATAGAATTTAATGGTGGTTAAATGATCAGCTTTTGAGAAGTGAGAAGTGAAGTCTTGAGAAGTGAACATATGTTTAGGCACAACACAAACCAGGAAATGTTAAAATGTCCTCCTATTTTCAATTCTGAAGGTTTGGTCTGCTTTGGTCTGGAGCAATTCTTAACACTTTCTGCAGGGTTTTTCCATTTGGAAGTGGATTTACTGTGTGTGTCTCTGACTGAGGCTGCTGTGGAGTTTTCCAGCCTAAGAGGCGTTTATAGCAGTAGGGTGGGGTTGGGCTGGGCTGGACCTGGGCTATTTTAGGACAGAGCTGAAGCTAGCCTCCAGACAGGACAGCAAAACAGACTTGAATTTTGATACGGGGAAATTAGTGCTGCGAGACATAAGAAAATATTCTGAGATCCACTCTTGCGTAATGGGAAAAACCGTTTATGAAAATATGAAACACGTACAAATTCTCTTCAAAAGAGATTTTTGTGAAACTGACAAATGAAGTGAAGAACTCCATGGAACAGTGGATCGCTGAGCACCCCTTCGAGACTGCAGGGGAACTGGCGTGATGAATACACTTCTGCATATAATGTTTCTCCTCCGTGACAAGACATACATGCTTCACGAGGCCTATTTTTTTCATCTGTAATGTTACTGGCAGAGACTGTCCAGAAAAATAAACACTTGTAGCAGCCCCAGTCATAACTGAAGGCAAAGTTTGTTATTTCGTTCAATGCATTGGCAGGCGTTATCGAGACCTTCAGCACTTAATACAGTTCGCTTATTTGACTTGTCTGCTCAAACACAGAAGCTTCATGTAAGAGTTGAGAGCAGTACAGTACGCAGGTATTGGAATATTAGCAATGAACATATTATGCTTTGACACTTCAAAGTGTGTCAATTTGTAGGCTTGTTCTTATCACGTACATCAGAACATTTTCGCTCAAGAAATCTTTCCAGGTATGTAGAACAAAAGCTAAGATCACTTCAAGTGAACAGTTTCAAGCAGCATCTGATTGTGTTTGTGTCTTTGAAAATCTACAAATGTTAATTTAAGGGAGTATCAATTTAATTCACGTATAAAATTAACTCCTTTCGGGTTAAAGGTGATTTAAACACCCCGTGCACTCTTCTTGGAAGTGAAAATAATGCCCTAGAAAGAATAAACTTTAATAAGGTCGTTAGTGTATATTTAATTGCACAATTTGATTTATTGAACTCTGAGGTGTGTTCCCTGTAGGTGTGTAAGAATTTTCACTTACAAAATAAAAGACAGAGGTGCCCAAAGGTTTGCTTACAATTGAAAGTGGCAACACTATTGCTCTGCCTTTGTGACTGTCCAAGGACATAAAACGGATCATACACTTAACTATTTTTGAGTCTTAAACCATGCAGGACACCTTTGTTTGGGCTTAAGACCATGCAGAGAACCACCTGGGGTTGAGTGCTGGACAACATGCGTGCCCTGCCGCACTCCAGAGAAAGCCCCCGGAGGTTTCCTTTATCATGAACACATGCTACCTGCAAATCAGTGCTACGCTAGCCACCGCATAATGAAGATAAATGAGTGATTACTGATGTGTGCTCTCTTTCCCTCTCGTCTAATCACATTAAAGCATTTGGTGTTTGGAAGGGGAGATAAAGAGGAAATTGCTGCGTAAAATGGGCCAGAATAAAACCCGGGAGTGCGGTGTTGTTTTTCTCCCCTACTTGTCCTCTTCTTGGCCTCAAAACATTGATTTAAACCCTTAACATCTTAGTTGAGTCTACACAAATTATTAAGCGACAGGAAGGTCTGACCCAAAGCCTTCTTTTAGATTCTAAAGTTTAGAAGAACGCTGCCTTTATTTATTTATTTTTTGTGCACAATATCATTTCTTTCTTTTGAACACAGTAGTAGCATCGGCCTATACTGACATTTCTTCTTTTTGATTAGTGATCCTAATACTGAGAGCCGTGTCCAGCAAAGTTTGAATGAAAAAAAAAAAGCTTGAAGATTGAAATATAATAAAATGTGGCTTAAAAGGTCATATCTGCCCTATTTGCGAACTGTGGGCATTGTTTTTAGATTCTGACACTACTATTCTGCACCACGGCATCAAAGTTGAAGAGGAGGGTGAAAACACTGCTTGCTTTTTATATGACAAGGTCTTAAAGAAAGAAGAAGGTCCATTTCACTCACAGCTGGATGTTCCTGAGAACGCACACATGGCCAGCTGGACGAACACACAAACGCACAGGCAAACAGAACTATGGATGGACAGGTGTAAGGCACAATGATG
The DNA here is from genome assembly GCA_017165825.1 of Hepsetus odoe. NCBI lineage: Eukaryota > Metazoa > Chordata > Actinopteri > Characiformes > Hepsetidae > Hepsetus > Hepsetus odoe. Next base: position 19,334,425 of record CM029374.1, on the reverse strand, counting down.
AGCTGGCTTTCTGGATGTTCACTCAGTTCTTGGCTTTATAAGCTTTCCTGACTCCCAGCTAGAGAGACTAGAGAGATGGACTGGTGATCCTCATTAGCTGTGGGCTTTCGGGAGATCTCGGCTCCAACTGGTACAACGAACTGGTATTTACATTAGAGCATCTGGGTTTTTTTTCCTAATGTGATGAGCACTACGTGTTCTCAATGTTAAAAGCACAGCACACTGGCCTGTTCAAAAATAGCACAACAAAATCCAAACCATAACTACAACTACACCAACACAAGACCACAGCAAATAGCAAGATTAGGGTGCAAGCCACACCCGCACAACCACTCAGTCACAGTTCAATACCACTAATAAGGTAACACACGTTGCCTGCGGCCAACGAAGCCTAATCGTGTTTCTGAGTGACATACATTTTGATCAGGGTATGAAAAAAGGAAATCTACAGTTCACTGGTATCAGTCACACTGCAATAAAGATGCCATTACTGCAATAACAGGATATGGTTGGTATTGGTAGGACTGAAAAAAATGCAAAAACAGCACTTAAAATTTGCCGCAGCTTCTGTTGGTGAATCGTTTCAAGAGTCTGGTTTAACCACTCTATTCGTGGGGACTTTTCAGCCTTTTTTTCACCTTGTTTAACTATATTTTTCCTGTTATGCAGTCTGGTTTTCTAAAATTGTTCTTGTAAATCTCAAGAATGTGCTTAGGTAAATGAATGAATCACATAAATGTGCACAATGGGTGTATAAAACAATTTCACATGAAAATGTCCCCAGCTAGAGCGACACACACATCGCTTTCACAATCATATTGGTCATTAAGGGTTTAACAAGTGAATTAAAACATACTGTTTTGCAACCACACCCTTACGGAGCAGAAACATGCTGCAGCCATCTGTTAAAGTAGATAGACCAGTCACTAAGCTGCTGTCGTGCCGCTCTCTAATTGCACAGTCCAACTTCCAAAACAAAACGATCTAAAATAAACCAAAATAAAAGTCACAACAAAATGGGTAGGAAAAGCACACTGATTGGAACAGATGCATCGTGAAGGGAATGTGGGAAGGTGCTTGATCTTGAGTCTACTGGGAGAAAGAAGAGGGGAAAGAAAAAGAAAAAACTTTTGGTTTGGACATTAAATTACTTTTCTTTAGGAATTAGATAAAAAAAATTAAAAAAAAGAAAACCTTTGTCCAAAAAAGCATATTTAAATTTCCAATATACCCTTTGGGAAATGAATAAACTACCAATGATTCTGATGATTACTGAAGTAATTACTTAGTTTTGATCATCTATGGAACATTCAAAGGGTTAATCTGGACACTTAAGATCATGAAATGAGGGGAAACAAGCTGATGTTCCTTCAAAGGTAAAGCTCAGTTCTTTAATATAAAAAATATATCGAGCTGTAACCCCAGAATGGAAGTAAAATTCATTGAAATTTTAAAGTTGAAAATACGAAATAAAAGTAAAATAGGTCCATAGATATGAAACAAGCTGACCACCAGTATATTCAACAACCTATTTCTAATTTGATATTATATTTGATATTATATCCTACTAGGATATAATAATCTTATCATATGATATTATACTTTAAGGGGCAGCGGTGGCCTAGCGGTTAGGGCGTTAGCCGCATGATCGGAGGATCGGGGGTTCAAACCCCTTCCTAATAGGTTGCCCTGAGGTATCCTTGAGCAAGGTACCGTCCCCATCACTGCTCCCCGGGCGCTTTCAATAGCTGCCCACTGCTGCACGGGTTTGAGTGTGCATGGGTTAAATGCAGAGGTCGGGCAGCGGTGGCCTAGTGGTTAGGGAGTTGGGCCAGCATCGGAAGATTGTGGGTTCGATTCCCTCAAAAGGTAGGTTACCCTGAGGTACCCCTGAGCAAGGTACCGTCCCTGTCACTGCTCCCCGGGCGCTTTCAATAGCTGCCCACTGCTGCACGGTGTTTGTGTGCATGGGTTAAAAGCAGAGGTATAATTTCGTTGTGGTTCATGGTGTGCAGTGCTATGACCTCGCAATGACAAGGGTTGTCACTTTCACTTTTCACTTTCACTTTAACTATACTCAATTAGGTGAGACTGTACAATTCTGTGCAAGACTGAAGCAACAGAAGGTCTCGTGATAGCCTATTGGTTAAGGGCTAAGCGCCTTTGATCAAAAGGTTGAGGTTTGAATCCCACACCAGCAGGTTAACCAGAGGATCCCTTGAGCTAGGTACCGCTCCCAACACCTTGATGAAAACACATGGCTAAACAAAGACGTTAAAATATTTATTATAAAATAAATTATTGATCAGTTGCAGTCAAGTAATACCGACAATCTCAAAAAAGTTGTTTGATGCTCTTAAATATGGTAGATACCCAAGAGAGGTTTGACAATTAAACTGAGAGGTGATTTCAGTGAAACTGTAGTAGTCTTCAATAAAGCTATGACAAGATTAAAACAGTGTTTACAGTTTTAACCCCCCCCCCTTAATTGCTTAATTTAAAAATATTATTAAATGATTAAAACCTTACTGTGCACCTTCAGCAGCATGTCACACTGCAAATGGTGATGCAATTCATCATGAAAACGTATCATCATATTGTGTACCCTAGTAAGGCGTATACAAATAAAACTAGCAGGTAAGGCCTGACCTTATAAGTCACTGTGGTAAAAACAGGAACTTTTCCAACACAGAGCACATAGCTCGAGCCTTGCTTTCTTTCATGGTCGACCAGTTTCTCTTGTTTAGAACAATCAGTCCAAGAGAAAGCCACATCCTGAGGCACAAATGCTTAAGCACCTGCTGCAGGCGCTCAGCTGGGTGGGAGCCCCTCTGATCACATAGACCATTAGACTCTCATTCCATTTAATTTGAGTACTGGACTTTACCTAACAAAGACACAGACGGGGAACACAATATGAGGGATGTTGGTATAACGTCTGATTCTTTCTGAAAATACACACTCTGCTATCACTGACAGCATTCATTGCAAATAGAGGGCAAAGCACAAGGAACATCCAGGACAATCTGAGTCATTGCCAGTGTGCAGTTTTTTTTGGGCTTTTTTTTTTTTATCCTTTTATTTTTCACTTAGCAAATCAAATTGCATTGTAATGCAAACAGCACTTATGCTGAAAACGCTACATAAGGCAAACTGGATTCTGCTTCTTCTTTTTTTTTTTTCCCCCCCTCTTCTTGCTCCACTAATTATATACTGCAGCCCATGCAACATGACAACAGCAGAAAGTTGATACTCATCTACTAATTCCAGTCCAGGCCTGTTTAAGGAGCTTCTGTCTTAGTCTGCCAATCTGTAGCTTCTCAGGCTGCAGAGTGCTTCCATATGCGTAAAGGCCGCGCTGCGTTTGAACACACATCCTTGACCAGAGCGGCTTCTGCTGCCCTCACTGTAACGCCTGAAACGTATTACATGTCCTGCATGGCCCCCCAGCCCTTCCATCTCACGCCAAAGTGCCTCGGACAGGCATCAGGCCGCCAGGAAGCTGAATCATTACCAAATTAGAAAATGAGGAGAGTCGAGTCACTCTGAGTGTTGCTCGGGAATTTTCTTTCGGACTGAGTGGTTATGACAGAGTCACGGACATATATGAAACCAAAAACAAAGAAAAACAGACCAGGAACACAGTCATGCTTCCAGACTATTTTCTTATTACAAATTACTTTCAACACATTTTGACCGGTATGATTGAAACAGAAGAAACGCCTTCATTTCTGCATTCTCAGTCTGGTTTCTTAGATTAGATATGAATAGTAACCTGCAATTATGTAGAACAGAACCGGAACATGGGCACACTGTGAAATTCCGAGTCGAACATCTAACATGGTGCTCAGACAAAATAACCATCTCCTAAGGCCTAAAAGCAAAACTAAAAATACTATAGCACAGCTGTTTGACATTTATTTTCTAGGCCATGGCAACAATGTTTGGTTGTTTCCCATTTCTAAAAACCACAAATAGTAAAAAGTTCTCAGAATATGGCAAATGTAAACAGTGAATCCACACTTCAGCACTTTTGAGAGGGCGTGGGGGCAAAAGCCTGAAACCTATTTGACCTTCAGTACTCTGTGGGCATAATTAAATAAAGATAATTGTTATCGAGATGACAGATTTACAAGGAATGGGAGTTAAGGACTGAATGATCTTGTTGAAAAATGAGCCCAGCAGCACCACCCCGACATCTTGTAATATTTGCTGCTTTGCTCTAAATCTTATGCTTTGTTTGAATTATGTTGTGCTGAACTGACCAATCTTGCCCAACATAAACACATACATAACTAACTCTAGGCCGTACAAACATACTTCAAGTAGATTAAAACGGGTCCTGACTAACCATACATGCACAAATGGAAATTAAGACCATCAATCCCTCCAATTGAAAACTTTCCATTTCTCCTGAGTGAAGCTCAGCCAAAATCTCTCACCTTATTATTAAACTGCTTCTCTGCTGTAAAACCTGCACTTACTTTGCTGTCTAGTTCACTGGAACCGTTTTCAGAAACCGGGTACCTTGCCGTAACTTCATTTAGTCAGAGGTAAACCATCATTATAAATATTGTCTTTGCATAATTTAATTGTGAGATTGTATATTTATTACCAGACGTTAAACAAGAACACACACGTTGCAGAATGAGGGCAAGCCATGTTTAAGCTTGTTTAAGTATGTTAAAATATAGTGGAGAGAGAAACGATGCCATGGCCATGACTGATAATTTGCCAAGGACTAAAGGTTTTAAAAGCAAAACCTGCACATCTGAGAGATTTTCATTTAATATTGACCCTTATAATCACCCTGTGCTCCAGAGGCAGAAACCGCAAGGGCAAGAGAAGTAAGAAATGGCTGATGGCAGAAGCGTGCTTTGGGGATAATCTGACAGCTCAGTGACCGTTAGGGGGGTTGAGGGGAGATTTACTTGGGAAGATGACAGAAAACCACAAGCCCACAGAGCTGGCCAGAGAAGCGTGCCTTCTTTCAGCATGGAGGAGGCATCTCCATCCCCCAGCCCCAGCCCCAGCCTTTTACTGCAATTAGCCAATGTCTTTAGGGGCTTATGATTATATTGCTCCTTTTCATCAGCGGTGGCCATGGCAGTAATAGTATGAGGAGGAGCTTGTCATCATGTGTGCACAGAAACATGTGTGTAGTGGTTGATGGGAGCAGAAAAACGGTCCTCCAATTACACGACCGTACGGTATGGACTGCAAAGAGCTTACAATAAAGTGTCTGAAACATTCCTGAAAGTAACAACAGCTTACAAAAATGTGTGTGTGTGTGTGTGTGTGTGCGCGTGTGTTAAACATTTATTGATGCTTCAAGTCTTATCAGCATGAATGGTGACACTCAGTTATAATAATAAAATTAAAATATGAGCGGAAAAGGGAAGGGGAAGTATGGATGGAAAAATCTAAATACATGATTTATAAAAATTCAAGTTTGCCAAAGCAAAGATCTTTTACTTCCAAATAACAAGACGGGAGAATGTGTGGTGAAATCATTCATCAGCTCTGCCAGACTGTCATTATCATCACACTGTGCCTGATGTTAACCACATTGTCTTATACACTGCACACATTAGAGCTTCTTCTCATCGTCTGAAGACTCACTCAAAGGACCACATTAATGACATTAGATTTAATACACACTTTAGCAGCATTAAACTTAAACAAACGAAGTACATTCTGTTGTGATCCCACGATGAAAACTATACATTACAATTTGGTGAAAGGAGAAAAAGTGAAAAGAGAGCAGAATAATATCTAGAGATTCTCTCATGTGTATCATTATGTTAATTGTTTGTAATCCTAAAGTGGAGCTCACATTCAGCTGCTGGAGAAGATGCACATGTACTGAAGGATGCAAGGTGTCAGTGTTTCTTCTAACTGACAGCATTATGAACCATAATAAAATGGTTGCCAGAGTCTTTGGCCTGAACATATACATATACATATACACACACACACACACACACCTTTACTGTTAATCAAACAGAAAGCTACCTTTTGCAATTAAATGGCTCCAGAAGCCTCGAATAAAAATAGATTAAACCTGTGTCATTTCACTTAGGAGCTGGATCCTTCCGACCACATCCCTCATTCTGTCCCTGCTTCTGACCTACAGATAAATATAACCAGATTCAATTCATTACAACCCGTATATATTACATCCCCTTTGAAATCCTAACTAGTAGTCATCATGCCCGACTTGGGATTCAGCTCTTTACTGAGCTTCAGAAACTCAAAGCATATGACCAAGGCACTTATTTTGACAGCAATTATTATTCTAGCATTTCTAAAATACATATATTCAGCCTTGTTAGGGCCAAAGACCCTGGCAACCATTTTATTATGGTTCATAATGCTGTCAGTTTGAAGAAATACTGACATCTTGCAACATATGCATCTTCTCCAGCAGCTGAATACGAGCTCCACCTTAGGATTACAAACAATTAGGGATGGACTGATACAACTTTTCTCTACACCAGAGGCTAAAGCAGCATAGTGTAAATAGTCATATACTACTAAAGAGTGGTGTAGAGTTTTACATATATTTGTTCTATACTGTTTTAATGCTTTTTGAAATTATTTTCATAGTCATGGTTATTAAATTAACTATTATGCAGAAACAGCAGTGACTGTGAATTGACCCGTCCCAAATCTTTTTATAAAAAGCACAGTCCATCGAATAAGAGTAGAATCAGAGAGAGAGCTGCAAAATTTATCATCTGTAAATTGTTAATGCAATAATGGTTTCTGCAATACTGACATCATCAAACGAGCCTCTAACCAATCGCAGCTCCTGTGTGAGTAATACTGTGTGTCTTAATGAACTGAGATATTCCTGCAATCCAACAAAAGTTATTGATTTTTATCTTTAACCATTTATGACAATAATTCTCCAAGACAATATGTAAATTGCCCATATTTTACATTTTAACTGAAAATCTCCATTTTCAGTAAAAGTCCATTTTTTCAAACTATGTTTTTTTTTAATTTAGTTTAATATATCAATGAAAGCTTTGTTTTAACCCATTAACTACCTATTTTTTTCTGAAAAAAAGGATTTTATTTTTTTCATTTCAGCATATCCATCTTTCTCGAAATTTGCTACTTTAGTCCAATCCCCAAATTCGTATAACGGGTTTTAAAGGGTTAATTGTGTCCCTTTAGCTCAGTCAAAAAGCCCCAAGAGGCTAAAACTAGACTTCTATTGGAAAAGAAGCTTCTCCCTTTTTTTTTTTTTTTTTTTGGGTTTAGTTTCCATATACCAGTTTTATAGTTTGTGATGTTAACCATTATTATTTATATTTACACACTTTAAGCTTATTTTAGAGAGGGGGAGATTAAATGGTTAGGGTTAGTGTTATTTTGAAAATGTTAAATATAATATATTGAAAGGCAACAATAATATTTTGTGCATATCATGCAAACCAAATCATTGATTACTTTCATTGTATCAGTGCTACCTGGTATCAATTTAGAAAATCACAAGGAAGGCCATTACTCCAAACAACTTTGTTTCAAAAGTGAAAGTGACTACCCTTGTCATTGTGAAACGCAGCACAGCACAACACAACGAAACTCAACCTCTGCGTTTCACCCATACACACACGTGCAGCAGGGGGCAGCTTTTGAAAGTGCCCGGGGAGCAGTGACAGGGATGGTACCTTGCTCAAGGGTACCTCAGAGCAACCTACTGGTGAGGGAGTCAAACCCACAGTCTTCCGATCTGGGGCAACTCCCTGATCACTAGGCCACTGCTGCCCTGGTATCTTAGTTAGATGTAACTAAGTATCTTCCACCACACAGATATCTTACGTACAATTTACCAGTAAACCAAAATTTAATTCACATGCATAATACACAAAAGAAAAATAAAAAATTGCTTCCATGTTGTGAATATTGTGTACTGTCCATAAGTTTTATGTGCATTGTATTATATGCATTGGTTCTATATGACCTACAGATTGCTTGTACATATTCTGCTGATATTATATCCATTATTTATTGATCTACATTGTATCTTGTGTACAGTATTAGAGACACTGATGGGTGGAACTAATCCTTGTGTTTTAACATCCTTGACCAGAAGTCTGATTCTGATTCGGACTCAAAATGAATTCCCTTTTTTTTGGGGGAAAAACTTCAAAATATCTAATATCACCCAAATGCTTTTGAAGAATTAAAACATGTATTCCTTCTTCAAAACCATAAAACCTGCAAATATTTGTGACAGGTGTACCTTGGAAATAACATGAAATACATTCCTGTGATGTTATTACTGATGAGAAAGCCTTTCAAGTGTTTAAACCATCTTTGCGTGAAAGATTTTACGGAAGAGATTTCAGTGCTGCCGGAAAAGCAACACGTTCACACTTTGTATTACATGAAGAGGGACTCAAGTCATTCATATACATTCATTTATGTCCGAATTCTGCTTCTCGAGCCATGTTATGGCTGAGTAACCCGGTTGTATTTATTTAAAAAACTAACACAGAAAAACAATCCCAGTTATAACCTCTTTCAAAACAAAATAACTCATTACTGCAAACACAATTATCATTTTCGAGGTGATAAAGACAAAATGCTAAATGTTTTGAAACGACATCTGAGAACTTTCACTGTATGTATTAAAACAAAAGCAGTGCAAAGACGTAACACTGATGTTTTAATAGCGCTTATCGGATAGTCGGCACTTTGGATTATCAACAAGTAAAAGTTCAAAGTGGTCAAATGCACTGCGCAGTGAGCAAATATCAGTGCTCATCACTTTTCCTGAACAAAGCATGCAAGTTCTTGTACTTTGTCACCAAAACCACTCAGAACAAAAGAACCGTGTCCTTTTTGTGCCTGAAAAGTCAAACCTACACATGATGTTAGTACCTAAACATTATGCACTCCCTTATTTCTTTAACAAGCCTGTCACCTTCAATCTCTCATTATGAAACCACAGGCCAGAAATAGTAAAGAAATAATCTATACCCTTCATTATTTTTGTCTGTGTGCTGTCATGGTCAGCTCTGTGGATATTTAACGCCTGTCTGGAGTGAACTTTACACTGATATCATGTTACATATAGTTTGAATGCTAGTTTGAATACAATCCAAATTGAATTTTGGCATGAAAGGTGGCCAGTTGCACCTCGAATTTGAATACTGCTAACCACTCAGACTATGCAAACACGACTCCGGGTAGATCATGGACTTTTCTACAAAACCGTCCAGAACTTTTTGGAATACTGGCCATTTTGTTAGGGCTAAACTTCACTGCACGTATTTACTACCCCGATAAATAAATGAATATTTGTGGGAAGGATTACCCATAAAGCGTCCTTCAAAAGGGGTCCCTCGTAGTTGAAAGCTTACACAAAGAACACGGCCAATCGAGTTCAGTGCTGCGACTACACAGCCGGCATTTAGTCATTTAAGGTAACCCCACATCAGCTACTGTACCTGGCTGTTATGGCTGCCCAGCATTTACAAGGCCACTAGCCACTTTCATTTAGTGAACGGTTTTGACATCATATGTCGAGAGGAGCTGCCAGAAATGTAGCTTCTGAAAACTGTGCGAAACCTGCCAAAACCTCGAAGTGCTCACAGATCCTGCAGTTAGGAAGGGAACCTGAATTACACTGAAGTGTGGTCCCTCTGAATGCTACCACATGTTAGCCCGGGCCTCTGTACCATATTAGCTAAAGCCAGTGGTATAAAGACATGGCGAACAGAGCAGGCCCACACTGAGCTCATACTGTGAAGCACACATGCCGACCACTAAGCAATATCCAAAACGTTCACATGACAAAACACGCTCTAATGGCAAAGTGTAAATATCAAAGAGCGTCAGAATATCGAAATGTTTCAAAGGCAGGGTGCGAATATTGAGCTGGTGCTGGGCCAGAATCACCGCATCTATGTTTTTAGCAATATTCCAAATGGTGTGGAGAGCAAAACTCCTACTGTTTCACATGTGCCGAGAGGTTTAACACGATCGCTGCACATGGTTATTAAGAGCAGAAAGCATCTCAGATAGAAACAATGCTAAACAAAAATATTTGTTATATAAATTACGTTGCATGTAGTATATTTACTTTCTGTATAATTTTCTTTTATTTCCGAAAGTTTCAAAAAGCTCTAAAAGGTCTTTGTAGCACATCAGTAATTGCTGCCATTAAATTAAGATTTCTGTGTAGAGTTTACAGTGAATGTAGCAGATAAATGTTGCTAATCTCAGCCAGACAACAGGAATCAAAAGGCCTCCCAAAAGTCAATGACTAAATTATTTTCTTGGTTCTGATCATTTCCTTTCATCCTCCTTAAATCCATTCCCAAAAGTCAGCACAGAGCAGACTGGGAAAAGCAAGTAATCAGACATCAAAAAACTTAGTTTTATTTGAACTAACCATGTGTTTGTTTCTATGGTAATTACTAAAACAGTGTTAGACAAAGCGACGAGGGAGAAAAGGAGCAACGGCAGTTGAAGATCTCCGACTTGCAGCACAGAGCACTCCATTTTTACCTCTAAAGAGCAAAAAGCTAATGATTCTCAAATTATTTCAATCTTTAAAATCTTGTGAAGGAAAAGGGCCGTTAATTTTTTTGGGGGGAAAAAATTATGGACAGAATTAACACAAAGTCTTCAAAGAGCAGCACGGCTTTTGGGGCTGTACACTGTACAAATCCTCTGATAGAAATTTTCATATGAAAAGGTCATTTGTTGAGCAGATCTGAAATGCCCAGATTTAAGAGAAAATATGCATAAAATAGACTATATAGATAAAAGGTGTCACATGACTAAATACAGTTTATAGCTGAAGGCAAAAATGATTTAAGCGATAATCCTCTGCTTGAAAGATTCATTCTCCGGTATTGTATCCTGTCAAATTTGTCCAGTTGTTAATAAAAATCTACATCTTTTGAAGCGTTTACCAAACATTAAACATCCCACAATGTTTGTCTATGGGAATGTTGTAGAGAAAAGAAAAGAAAAGAAAAGACAAAAAAAAAAAAAAAAAAAAAAAAAAAAGGCCTGAGCAAGTGCCGGAGGCTGTTTTTTCTATAAGCCACATGGGAGTAAATATTCACATAAAGACTAAAGACTGAGCAGAAAATGTCGAGCACAAAAACTGGAGATTACGCTTCTAGAAAAAAAGCAAGCTTTACAAATGACAATGTCATACAAGCAAAATACAATGAATAAAAAGCTAATGAACCACTAAAACCAAAAAGAACATTTGATTTTAAACGCATGAAAAATACACACTGTTACCAGTAAATGTGGTTAAAAACTGTGAGTATATGCAACCCTTCATTTATAGTCATTACTTAGTTTGTTCCTAGCTTTGTGTAGTTATGAACTTGGTGATCTCATGTGTGAGTTAGTCAGAAAGTAACCCAAGGTATTATCAGCATCCTTTAGCTAGCTCAGTCTGGGCGTGGTCAGATGCTGCAGAGAGTATTATTGTATGATGATGGCATTATTAAACACATTCGGAACATCCCTCCATCACCAGTCCCTCTGCTCGCTCCGATTCCGAAACAACTGGATACAGTTCAACAGCCCTTAATCTCCATTTTCTTTCACCTGCGCACTGTAAAATTACAGCATAAGCTCTTAGAAACTGACATCATTTTGAAAAATCCACTGATGTGACAGAAGTGAGTCATAACCTGGCAGCCGAACGTCACCGAGCAGTCACAAAGCCAGTGTGCTAGGCAACCAGACTTGTGATAATTGTCAAAAATGACAGGCTCTTCTCCTTTAATTGCCATTCTCAAGATGTGCCCATGCCACAAGAGAAAGCCACTAGGGTTGACAAAACCTGCCAAGCATGATCAAGCACTCAGAGGCAGAGTGAAGTCCAAGCCTTTAGTAGTCCTGGCTCCTGTTATAGCTGATAGCTCTGGGATATGGCATATCTTTCATAATCTAACTCGACTCAGGAGTGCGTTCTATACGGTCTTCAACTTCACGAGGATGAAATTTACAATGTTTAGCGCCGTGAGATGGAAGTGGGTGTGGAAATATGTAAATGAGATGTTACAATGCCCATTTTTAGGGAAAGAAGAACTGCGAAGTGAGAGAAAAACTTAAAGTCTGATTCAAATAATGCCTAAAACGTACCATGAGACACATGGCATGAATTTGTAAACCTCACTGTATTTTTAAGCTTCAGTGTAGGCAGTGGTGTGTTTGTATTGGATAAAATCTCAGATTACACCAGAAATGAAAAAAGCAGACTCACACCAATTCTACATTTTAAGCAACCTACCTAAAAAAACATGTTTTCTAAGTAAACAATGTCATCACAGGTTTGCTCAATGAACTCTGTCTGCTACTGCAAGCAATTTTGTATTTTCTAAACTACTTTTGTTTCACTTGACAAAATTCCAGGTTTTCTCGGTGGTATGAGAAGATACAAAGCTGCAATTGAAAAAAGTTGTACTAAAATGTACTAAAAGAAGGGGAGGGTTAGAATGTAGTAATAAAAGTATAACAATCCGGGGAACCTTTAAATCTATATAATAATAATGAAGCGTACTTTTGTCTAAAATGAACCTATATTACCTTAAAACTCCAATCAGGGAAAAGTCTAAAGAGATTGAAAACGATCTTCGCTCACTGCAGATTGTCAGTTCGGCTTTGACAAGTTTCATTACTAGCTTGGTAAAATAAAAGGTCAAATAATTCTCTCAGGAACCTACATAAAGTAACCCAGTGCAAGAAACACAAAAACGTCTTTTTGTGGGCTACCAAACCAGTCAAGTTCCAACATCCAATACATATTTAAATAAGAGTATTTCAACATTTTTACAACAATAAAACCAACAATGGGGGTCATTTTTTAATGTGTGAAATCTAGTGGGGGAATAATGTCTCCATGAGGCACTAGGGTGAACTTTTCCGGAGGCCAGGAATAATGTTCTACCATCTAATGCCCTGTTAATGCTTGTGTGGTCCATGCTGAAGCGGGCCAAGCTAAAGCCAGGCCTGAAAAAGGGCACACACATTCCAGTTTCTCTTTTCACACTGGCCACGAAAAAGCGATGCTTGCACGAGGACCACCATGGCTAACCTAACACAGCACAGGCGCTCCCAGCTGCAGCACAGGCACGCATTAAGAAGAAAAGCGGCTCAGCAAGATCCGCTACACAGACGTAAAATCAACAAGCGTTCAACCCTGAAGAGAATCGATGAACAAATAAGAACTGCTAATCATTTTCTAGATTCATTTATCTTCAAAATGGTCTTGACTTTAAAAGGCACTGTTAGAACAGTAACGTTGGTGCATTTGAGGTTCAAATCCATCAAATAAATACAAAGCAAAACAGTAATGTGTGTAATGTAACGTATGCTCAACACAGCACTAGATGAATATCACATCACTCAGCGCTAGGAGGCAGTTTTAGAGAGTCTGGTGTGAGTGCAATGTTTCCCATTATAGCTTAGCCACATCCTCTACTACCATCCGAGTTGAGATTTCCATTAGTTTTACATTCACTTTACAGGATTAAGTCCTTAAGAGAGAAGTAAACATATCCAAGTGCTCATTTTGCGATACATGGAGAAAGAAAAAGGAGTTTTTTTTAATCCACTAAATTTGACTAAAATCTTAAACAAATTAGGTAAACATTTATTATGACTACTGTATTTTCCGATATTTCATGCAATCATCTTGGACTGTAAAATCAGCATAACCTCCTAGGCAAAAGTCTGGACTCTATCAGCCAAAGAACAATCTTTCTTGAGAAGAAAGTCAGAATTCTCTGCAGAAACAAACACAGACCATATTTCGCACAATGTGTTTAATTCGGCAAATTAACATTTTAATGTTTAGAATAGTGTATTTTAGTTGTATATTTTAATTTCTCCATGCAATGTAAAATGAACTTTTAATCTGGCTTGCAATAAAACTCATTTTTGGGATGACAACTGAAACGCTGGTGTTGATTACTTCTATAAATAAAATAAATCAAGAAATTATTTACTCTATGTGCAACTTTTTTTTGTAATATTTCACCAACTGACCAGTTGCCAAAGAGCCAACCTGTAAGTTGTGCGAGACTGATGAATCACTGCTGCTAATTCCCACTACTGAGAAACAGTTCAGCAGCAGGATGTTAAGAGACAGACATGCTTCAAGGCTTATCACAGAAGTCCCCAGACTGTCACTGCTAGTGCAGCCCACCGTACAGAGCACAAAACACTCTCTCTCACACACATACACAATGAGAGACATCTATCATGTTAAGAAAAATACAGACACAGATGAAAGGCCTCAGGGGACAAGCAGAAGGAAACAGTAAATATCTAAGAGAATGAAGGACAAGACAGCAATTCAGTGGAGAGAGAGAGTTGCGCTTATCAGGAACCCCATTAGGAACAGTAAGTAACAAATTGCTGTTCATCATCAGAGCTCCATGACTTTGTGCCAGTGCTGCTCTAGCCATTCCTTCAGATGCAAACAAAGTGAGGAAGGCTGAAAATGCATGAGAGGCATTTTAAGCGGAGAGATGCAGAGCGGCGTGAGACAGAAGAGGAAAAAAGAAAGAAAAAAAAGAGGGGGAAAAAAAAAAGAAAAAGAAAAAAAAAAAAGCTCTCCTTGTGCCAGTGAGATGGAGCTGTGCTGAAAAGTCAAGCGCTCCAGCCCCTGCCTCACACAGCCACAGCTCCATCCCTGTGGATGTGAGGAGGAAACAAAAAAAAAAAAAGAATGAAAGAAAAAAAGTGAGAGAAAAGGAGGACGATAGGCTGTCCCACTCCACTTTTGTGCTCTGATGTCACTAAACACATGACCCAGCCTCTCCAGTAACAGCCCACGAGGAGGGGAAAAAAAAGTGTGTTTTAAGGCTTACACGTTTTTGGATAGTGAGAATGTTTCATTCCCCTCACAAACAACCACAGAACCACAAGTGCGGTGCGCGAGTTTTCCCCAGGACGACAGGAGGGAGCCACTGGGGTGTAAATGGTTAATCAGCACGGGTCAACCCCAGTCCCAGAGACCCAGCGAGTCAGTAAGTAGACTCTAACCACACTCATATACGCCTCGATTCTGCTCCATCCAATATCTGTGCCTGTAGTCTTTCCTTAGCCTTTCCTCTGACATTGTGGCAATACACAAATTTGTGTGCACACAGTTCATTAATTATATTTAAGGAGTGGGGGTGGTTTGCATGTTTTTTTTTTTCTTCCTTTTCCATTTGCCCTGATATGGTTTTGTGCTCTCAGTTTAGGACTTCTAGGGTCACCACGACCCTCAATCAAAAGGAGAAATATCTTCCGAGGATAACCAAGTGTGGCTATGGCGTCTAACAGTCTTTTCAGCTCGGTCACTCCATGCCAGCAGAACTTCTTCTGGGGTAAGTGCTGAGAAAAATTGTTTTCATTCGAGTGTGCTGTGGTTCAGGCACGGGTCATTCGGAAGCCACCTCTGTGGAGGGCACCAGCAGCTCCGGGTCAATAACCACTCACACGTACACACACACTCTTCTGACCATATCGGATACAGGCTCCAAAGCAGAAAGCCACTTCACAACCATCAATAGTCGAACTGTTTAATCCGGTAAACATGCTAAGAAGCTGAAGTTTGTAGAAAGTAAAACTATATCTGTGGAACAATGAGGGGAGGGAAAAAAAAAAGGTTTTGAAAGTATAAACATACCCTCCGTTTCAATTTACAGACAGACATTAAAACAAGATGTGGAAAAATTCTGTCTAAAATTGACCAGGGAAGCAGTGGTGTCTCATGTGTAGATCTTGGTGTGGTTACATCTAGTTTACAGGCAAAAGATTAGTGGACAGAGTTAAATGCATTTGAGTGCTCAAATACCCACATCCATGGGAATGAATCGCTCTCACATGCGAATGTAAAGCTGTCCGAAAACTCGTTTTTTTTTCCTTTTCCTCAGCAGCTTAGTTTTGATTTCTGCTTCTTCAAACATGAACAGGAAGCAGACGTCGGAAATAAAAATTCTGCATGAATGGAGCTTTTTTTTTTTTTTTTTTAATTGAAAAGGGGCACAAAAATATTGTTGAAAAGTTTAGTAGGCCAGACCTTACACTGAGAGAGAGAGAGAGAGAGAGAGAGAGAGAGAGAGAGAGAGAGAGAGAGAGAGAGAAGACAGCCATGAAGGTGAAGGAGTCATGAAACATGAGCAGGAAAACCACAAGCAAAAACAAAATATATGCAAAACACATTTGAATGCCACAAATTTTCAAACTATACAAACACATGCAAAACATAAAAAAAATATAGATTCATTTAAAGTCATCGTTCTTCGGCCACCTCGATGTCTGTGATATCAATGAAAAAAGAAAAGGAAAAAAAAAAAAAACAGCAGCTAAGACCATATTCTGAAATAAAATCACGAGTGTAAAATCTGTGAGTAAAACATACTTACAGGATTTTCATCAGAAGCCGTTTCATGATTGTGAACGGACAGAGTGCTCCAGTAGAAACGTTCAGTCTGGCTACTGGGACTGGGCCAGCCAGAATGGGCTACATGGTTTTGTCATCACTGTCTATGTACATCGAGGCATTAAAGACGGTGTCACTAAAACATGAGGGCCATGAGCAACAGAGCTGTGAAACCTCCTGCTACTAGGAATGTCTGACCACATGCTAATATTGGCTTATAAATACAGAAGAGTTTAAAGCAGTGCTAAGAACATTTTCAAAATAAAACATTAAATAGCCTCCTCTCAGTTTGCAGGATTGTTTAAAAAAAAAAGCATTTTAGAAAATATTTTAAAATGTACCTTCTTATTAATCTGGAAAATAAAAGTGCTAAAGATCTCTTTGTTATGATGCTGTAAAAGAGGCATTTTGAGTAGTTCTTTAAAAAAAAATCACTTTGTAAGATAAGACTTTTAAATTTTAAAGAACTTTTGCAAAGCCCATATATTTGACTTTTGTAATGAACCATTCAAGAACTAGTTAGCATTTTAAAGAATATACTTTTTTGTTTTATGGCATAAACAAACAATGTCCAAGTACACAATCAGTTGACTTTAATCAGTGAAAATACCTGGCATCAAGCTTAATGCACAGCTAACAGTTACCCTTTAATTAGCAGTAATGTAGGAACTAAGCAGCAGACGTGGCTGGGTCTAACAGGAGCACGGCTCATTACAGGCTGACCTGATGGAGTTTACCGCCACTCATCTTCTGGACGTCCGCAGAGCTATCACACAAGCAGGACAGATGTTTAAACTGTAGGTCCGTTTTTGCAGCCATCACTAATCAATTACAAGCATGTTGAAAAGCTCACCGGTCCATGTGCTTCTAATTTTGGGCAATGTGGTGGTCTTGCAGGCTGAATGGTGTGGGTTAATTCTGCTAATTGGTTATCACAGCTTTCCTTTGCACTGGAAAAACAATATTAATGGAGGAAAGGTGATTCAACTAGCCCACAGGGAGAGAGAGAGTGAATGAGAGTGAATGAGAGTGAATGAGAAAGAGAAAGAGAGAGAGAGAGAGAGAGAGAGAGAGAGAGAGAGAGAGAGAGAAATTTACACACCCAAGGGGAGTATGGCTAATTAAAGGCAAGCAGTAAAATGTTAATGAAGCGTAACTCTTAAAGCCACCGAATATATTTACATTTAGGCAATTTTTATCTGCGCACTTGCTCCGTCTACCTACTCTCATATTTACGCAAGCGCTTTTTGGAATTAGCAGGCTTTGGTGACTGTAGTTTGACTACCAGTTTGAAACAGTGACCAGGGTCTAATTAGGGTCCTTTAACACACTATTATCCATCAGCGTGTTACATATGCTCGCTGACGTTTTCCTAAAACCTCAATCATGTGTGTCTGCGCTGTGGATGTACCGAGTGCATTTCAACAAAGGGTCATTTGGCCTGAACACTTCAACAGAAAACAATGATCTATGTTTGAGAATCAGTTCAAAAAGTCACAATATCTCATGTGAGAATACCTTAAACATAGAGAATATGTGTGGCATCCAACGAGCGGATCATATTTGGAGTTGCCTAATACTGAGAGCCCATGACTGCCCTCAAACATGTAATCATCTACAACATTTAGACAACTTTAATCAAACTCACGGGTAGCTGTGCAAGACAGTCTGAGAATATGCTCTTAAAAAAAAAAAAAAAAAACAACACATAATTAGATGGTTTAAAAACCACATGGTAAATAGAAAGGCTTGAAGAAAAATGACCAAACCCTTCAAAGAACTGGAAAGTAACTTGATATGGACACTGGTGCACACGCCAGTTTTTTGGGGTTTTTTGCGCCTGATAGACCCAGATGACTTCAAAGTTGAGGGGAGTCACTATCATGCCCCCGAATCAGAGAGATGCAGAAAGATGGACTGTTTCAGGAACAAACATTTTAGAACTTAATTAATTATTCATTAATTATTAATTACAATCACTGAGAGTTAAAAAAATTGATCGCCATCATAACTGTTTCTGAGAGTAAGCTTCAGCCTAATTGAAACGATCACCATGACCATACTATTACTATTTATCGTTTATTAACCCATGTCTTCTTCTGAAACAGAAGAATAAGACGGCTATCAGATAATCCCCGCACACCTGACTTTATTAGCCTTAAATCAGTCTGCATTATGAGCTAATAATGAACACCCAGTGAAAAGGGCATGCACGCTTCATTCGTAACATGACAAATGATAGACATTTCTTCCTCGAAAATCATGCACCACTAAGTATATCCAATGTGTTTCTTGAGATGACAAAGGCAGCCATTGATGTCTCTTACGAACTTGGAGAGGGCTTCTGAGAAAATAATCAAACACTTAACCGTGGAGGCCGAGTCTGCCAAACATAACATTAAAACTGGGAAACAATAAATAGTCCCATAACACGAAGAAACTTGACTTCTGTAACATAGAAACCCAGTCAACAAACCATCAGAGTGGCCGCAAACCGTCCTTAAATCATAGCCAGCCTACCCGATCCCTCTGATACATCGCTGTTTAATGGAGTCAGGCCTGTAAATAAGTGAGGAATATTGAGAACACAGAGGGAGTAGATCTTATAACAGGATGCTGCCCCTGCTAGATGTAAATGCATTTTCGAGGAAGCTTACAGTACTCAAATCAACTTAGGCAAATTCTTCCATTAACTAATTGCTCCCCGTGCCATGTGCCATGGCACATGCTAAAGACATCTGCGAAATGAATCACAGAGACAGCGCAGTCACATCAGAGCTGGTTTGTAAAAGTGCCAGAACACAATTTACTTAAAGGCTTCTTCATTCAGAATATACTTTTCATTCAGAATTTTTTGTTGCTCATTACTTGCTGTCTAGAAACACGGTAAAGTGGACCAAGACAGCAAACATGTCTGTAAATAAAAATACTAATCTACATTTGAATATAAAAAAAAATCAGTTAAGGGGAAAACAATTAAATTCAACAAATAAGCAACAGTATGCATAATAAAAAGAAAATATATATTATATATATATATATATATATATATATATATATATATATATATATATATATATCATTATTAATTTGTTATATTTTATTTATATATAAAAATATATTTATAGATGTGATTTTTATTTAACCACACTTATATTGAGTCAACCATGCAATCATGTATTAGGATGTTTAAGATCAATTATTTAAGTGGAGTAATTTGGCAGTGCTTAATTTAGGTCTGGGGCAATTTTGCAATCGAAATATTAAATGGTCAGGTAAGTAGGCTTTGACTACACATGGCTGTTTTGACTCTACCATAAAGAAGAGTGTCCAGCACTACAGAGGCAGTAATAATTTAACAAGGCTCTACCACGGCCTAACACCAGCCAGCCAAAGCGGCAATTTCTATTGATTTAACTCGGCTGGAATGCAGAATTTTTCTTTGACTTGGGCATTACTTTAAAATATTTATAATACGATACACACAAGGGCTATAAGGAAAAACAGAACGTAAAAAATGCACGGAATGAGCCGGACCAGTGGTGGAGACAGAAACGGAGGCGCTGCATTGGCAGCATCTCTCATCCTTGGTTTCCCCTTCCAACTGTGGCTCCATACTTCACCGCAGGGGAAATCGAGTGTTTTCAAATGGGCCCTTGTGATGCTTTATTTCCTTTTAAAAATGTACGTCTTTGATATCTAAACAATAAGAGAAGAACTGGAAGTCAAACTGTCTGTCTCCGACATTGCTCTTATGTGTTAGCCTTAAAAATACAGAGAGTACAAAAAAGCTGCATTTAAAAGTTGTTTTCACTGAGGATTAAATTGCAGAATTTTGATCGGAGTCTTTGTCCAAGCCTTTATAAAAACGTGTTCAACATTCTCACATGATATCAGTGCTGGGATAACACTAAAACACAAGTATCTCCAAAGGAATAAGTCTGAAGAACCTGATATTTCAGATTAACATCACGTCTGCATCCATTCAGGGACAGAAAAGCAAAACAAAGGGACTGTCTCTTTGTTCTCCGTCTCTCTATTAAACAGGGAACGCTAGGTGAGCCAAATCACAACTAAAAATAAGACAAGATGATGGACTATGCAATAGCTGGAATCCTTAAACTGTCTGGTCATCTTGCACAGAAAAGTATGTCAGAAATACTTAAGTTGCATCTGAGTTTACGCCGCACGACATTCTCACTGGACGGGATACCAAACCATTAGCACTAAGGACAAACACCCCTCAGCCCAGCATGGTAATTTGACCACAGCCATGAGTGTGTGCGAGCGGAGCACAGACAGCAGCACACACACCTTTGAGAATCAGATAACCACTCAGAGAAAAACACAAAAGTATGACACATTCAGCATCTGTTTCAGCAGTGTCCAATTCTGTTATTTGGTTTCAAGCACTTGAGGCCACAAAAGAAACACTCTGTCAGGCCACGCAGCAAAATCTCAGGGGCTTAGGGTTAGGCAGGGAAACGCAGTTTCAGTGACTGGAGTGAACGGCTACAACAGTTAACCTGAAAAAATGATTTCCCAATAACTCATTTCTCCAAATTACTTACTATAGAAACATTATCTTATACCGTCTGAAACTGAATGCACCTGAGAAAATTTTATATAAAATTGCTCTAAAAGGGATGACCAATATGAAGATGTTCACTGTTGAAATAGCATCATATTATGATTTACAGTCAGTAGAGAGCAGGTGTGAAAATTTCAGAATGAAAGAACGCTTTCAGAAATGGAAGTGTTAATCATTTATTTTCATCAATCAACAAATGCAGTGAATGAACAAAAGAGAAATGTAAATCAAATCAATATTTGGTGTGACCACCCTTTGCCTTCAAAAACAGCATCAATTCAGGTTGTTCCAAACATGACTGTGTTTCAACCTCCGTGTGACACTGATGATCATCAGCACCTGTTTGCTAAAACTGGTTGACTATAATCCTACAGAATCCCTGACTTTGTGCAAGTGTACCTAGAAGAACTGATGCTGGTTTGAGGGCAAAAGGCAGTAACACCAAATATTGATTTGATTTAGATTTTTCTTTCATTCGCTCACTTTGCATTTTGTAAATTGATCAAAATAAACAATCTTATTTACATTTCTGAAAGCATTCTTTGTTGACAGCATTTTTTCACACCTGCCTAAAACCTTTGTACAGTACCGTGTGTGTGTGTGTGTGTGTGTGTATATCTCACCAGTATTAAATGAAAACTGACTGATTCATTTAAAACATAATTAATAGACTAAAGTTAGTGTAGTCACTGCACTCATTGGCTGACAGTTGTTTTAATAAATATTGGTATAAGTGATACGTATAGAATCTTTACTCGTTTTGAAGAGGCCCAATATTAAAATACAAAAATACAAAAAAAAATTGAAATAGATTTCGCTTAATTAGTTCCAAGCCTTTCCTCGTGGCAGTACCACTGTCTATATATATATATATATATATATATATATATATATATATATATATATATACACTATAAAAGCAATCTGAGCTCAAACAAAAGGCCTCTGATCCTCAGAGCTGCTGGGAATCAATGCGACTCTGTTTCAGCTCAAGTCAAGAAAACATGGGCTCCATCTTTGCCATTAAGTATTAACTCTCCATCTGAGTCTGTTGTCAACAGCTCTGTTTTTCTGATTAGAAAGGCTGTTGACTCATCCTGTGACGGCATTCAGGAGGGTGCTATAGTTACCGTGGCCAGTGCTGTGCTCCTGTTTCATTGTCCCGTGTGTTTACTGTAAGCCCAAACTACTTATAAAGTTGTTTCTGGATATCAGTGAATCCTTTGGGGAAATAACGGCTCCTTGTCAAAATATAAAAGGCAGGTCTAATGTAAAATTTATCAGTCCGCTAGGTTGACACTGTCTATTAAAACGTTCCTCCTCAGCTTTAAATATGTATTAGACATCCAAAGGCAAATCTTCCAAGTTGTTGTTTTCCATGGAAAAATGAGGGGTTACATTTGAGTTTGATTTGCTCAGAGAGGTAATTTTGACGAAAACAATAGGAAAAAGCTCCAGCTTCCAGAAGACTTCAGAGTTTAAGCACAGAACATGTCATTTTGCTGACAAAGACAACAGAAACGCGTTCTAGACTTTCGAGCTGCTCCTAAATATTAACAACGCAACCTATTAATAAACATGATATCCTTGGATAAGAGATGAAAGTAGGAAGAACAAAATTAGAAGAGGTGCAAACTAGAACTAAAGGAATTGGTACAGCAAGCATTTGCAAGGACTAGTCATAGAAAGCTTGGTGTTTGACAGTCTTCTGCTGTAGGATCACTTGTATTTTTTGAAATATTGATGTTCTAGACTTCGTGAACCTGGCAAGAAAAAAAAGGCAAAAATAAAAAGCTGAGAAATATTTCTATACTTATATCAAAAACAAGATCTTTTTTTTTCATCCTGCATTGAAAGCACGCTTTGTATGTCTCAGCGTTCTTAGACAAAATCGTCCTGGAAATCATGTTTTGAATAAAGAAATCTCAAAAGCATGTCTCTAATGAGCTGCCTGCAAAACTTCACTTATGCTAGATGTGTTTCGGTGCCTCTCTGAGTTTTGGTACAGCAATATAATCACATCCACATCATATAATTCATCATTTATAGCCATGTTTGTAGCTATTCATTCGCCTCTGTAAGATGTACTGCCTTGGTTCATTTAACAACACTTGAGGGGTAAAAGTAAGGCATTCATGCATTCAGGATTCGCTGTCATACAGTACTTTGGATCAGTAATCTGCAAGATAAGAAACCACCAAACCCAGCCCAAAACCAAGCAGTCAAAAAGTGTTCTCGGGGAAAAAAGAATTGAATACGACTTAAAAATAAAAGTTTTTTAAAAAGTGCTATCATGATTCAAAAAAGCGTCTCCTTTGGGAGCTTACAATGGA
Source organism: Hepsetus odoe (assembly GCA_017165825.1). NCBI lineage: Eukaryota > Metazoa > Chordata > Actinopteri > Characiformes > Hepsetidae > Hepsetus > Hepsetus odoe. The sequence continues at coordinate 19,311,072 of CM029374.1, read as the reverse complement.
ATCCCAGATGATCCAATCAGCTTTTAGATGAGCAATATTCACATATTACAGGTCCGTAGGAGATGTTTTAACTGATGATTCTTTAAATGAGAGAATGAGGGAGAAGACATATTTATATTTGAAAACAAAAACGTTACATATTGTAAATCTTTATCAAAATTACAACAATATCTCTAAAAACCAGTGAGAAACCTAGGTTTTTAAAAAGTGTATTACAGATACACATTTGTGAGTGACAAACATCTAAGAGTAATCAGGATCCTCTCAGACCTTCACCCTCAGAAAGAAAAAAAAAAAGGTTAAAACTGGAGCACTTGGCACAGCCCATTCTCAGCAGAAACACTGGAGTCAAAGTGCAGTAAACAAATACTCAATAGTGATGAGAGGTTCTATTCAGTCCCCAAATTACAGTTTGGTTAACCAGAGACTGTGTGCCAACTCATTATTGCAGCTCGCTTCCAATTGGACTTGGACGTTTAGGAAAACATTCAAGGGGCCTTGAAAGTAAAGAAGGCTTTATAGACATAGCAGCCCAAGAGACAGTAGCCCGAATTAGGCAAATGCCCAAAGGCTCCTGGTCAACATCTCAAACAGAACATGGTAGATTACTTTAAATCCAAATGACCAGTAGTGGTGAGTAATGGTATGGGATGGCTTAGTGAAGGCATCGTGAAATAAAGTTCTTTAATTACTTTGATTGATTTGCATGTGAGTTAATTAAAATGGGAAAGAACAGTACTTTCAAGCAGCACTGTAGAAAAAACAAAAAAGGCAATGAAAACGGATGAGGAAAATGAGTCAGAATGCTCATCAACATCTTCATCAAAAATGAAAAGGGGTGACAACACAAAGAGCAATCATGATGCAACCTTAAAAAAGAAATGAGAATCTTTCCCCAGATGAATATAGTTTAGTGTATCTCTTAGAAAAACAGCCTGTTTTCATGATAGACTGACAAGTGCAAACACAAACAAGAAGGAATTCTAATCCAACACGCTCAACATGCCATGTCAGTTACTAATAGAGCCAATAATAGAGACAATACAAATTGCTTTAGAAGTAATCATACCGCCATTGCCATTACAAATGCAGTTTGTGTGTATGGGCATCAGTAAAAGAAAAGTAGTAGGTGGTTACAGTATATAAACCGTGTGCTCTGAACAGGTCTGGCTCTGGCCCCATTTGACAGGCAGGTTTTCTAAACAGCCCCTGGGTGTAGCTACAGCTGTGCTGCCCACCGTTCACAGCCACTAATCACAGATATAGAAGCAGAAACGCTTTTGTACTCCATTTAACAGAAAAAACACAAAAACAGAGAAAAATACTCCCGCTCAGGAACCTGACCTTTCCATGTAAACACAGCACAAATACATGTGCTAAACATCACATTTCACTTAAGTCTTTACCTAATGAGTAGGTGTTAGTTTAAGAACTTATAAACTGCCTCATTTCTACACTTAGGTCATTAGTTTTGCAGGATAATAATAATCATTTTAAAGTAATGGCTTCAGTCACTGTTAAACAACTACAACAGCCCAGGGCAATGTGGCCTTTGCAAAAAGGGCAGGATAATTATTTTAATGAATGTGATAAAGGTAAGCATACCATAGTGACATTTCAGCACCTACTTCTCAAATACAGGCCATTCACCACAGTGTTTATGTCAAATCTGTAGTAGCTTTTTTCCAGCGCTGAGTATTTCAGATCTGAACAAGTAATAGAAAATAGAAAGAAATGCTAGACAGCCTCAAGCCCACAAAAATGCTGGTGTGGGTTTGGTCTGGGTGTACAAATACCATTATATTAACACAACGCCACAAATACGTATAGCTAAATATTTTGTATACAGTACAACAGACTAGTTCAGGTATCTATATTTAAATTCTGGTGGTTGAACTACATTGAACCCACCTGAACCCACAAAAATCCAGTTTTGCCTCATTTGAACTATTTCATGCTACTGGCACTGCAGTGACGACAAACTGCTGAGCTCAGATTAAGCTTTCTTAGAAAGTCACTGTGATCAGATTACAGCCAAAGGCAATGATATGTTTCAAGTCTTCAATAGTTAAAGGAATTTAGGAATGCAGAGACATTTCGCCCTTTCCTCTCTCCAAACATACATACACACACACAAACCTACAATTTTATATTATAGATATACACGGATGACACACACACACACACACACACACACACCCACACCCACACACACAGACAGACAGATAGACAGATAGACAGACTGGGATAAAATCCATACTGAACCCTCACTCATGCTTTGTTGAGCAAAACAGAAACACTGCTTTTAGCAAATTCTAATTCTAATAACCGATAACATCAACTGTTAATTTACACTAATTATTAATGAATTACTTCTTTTCTAGATTTCTCCTCAGTACTCATCACAGATTTCTTTTGTGCGTTATCATATTTTGTCGTATTGCTAAAATTAGATTTAGTTCAGATTCTAAGAAACTCTTTTACAGTTCAAATGAAGTTCCTTGTTTAAAATGGCCAGTTAAGTTCAAACTTACAAACGAACAGTGATTGAAAGCTCAGGTGCTTCTTTAAAAATGAGGATGAAACTATTACGTCTTCAGCCTGCAGAGCTATAAATTTAGTACCGTGATTTGAAGATAAAATAAACAACATATAAAATAAATTATGAATTAAATTCACGCGACCTTAATATGGGTAAACTGACATTTCAATCAGCCTTTGCACAACTGTGCCAGTCTATTTGAACTTTAGAGAGCATGATTTGATCTTCTTCTTCTTCTTCTTCTTCTACTGGCTGCTCTGGTTTGGGGGTCACCACAATAGATCATCCGTTTTCATTTCTTCCTGTCCTCTGCATCTTCCTCCTTCAAACTGACCACCTGTATGTCCTCTCTCACCACGTCCAACCTGAGCTGTCACTCATCAAACCCAGTGAAAATCTCAGCATCTTTAACTCCGACACCTCCAGCTCCACTTCCTGTCTTTTCGTCAGTCTCCAACCCATACAACATAGCTGGTCTCACTACTGTCCTATAAACCTTCCCTTTTACTCTAGCTGGTACCCGTAGGTCACAAATCACTACAGCTACTCTTCTCCACCCATTCCAACCTGCCTGCACTCTCTTCTTCACCTCTCTTCTGCACTCACCGTTACTCTGAACTGTTGATCCCAAGTATTTAAACTCCTCCACCTTCGTCACCTCTACTCCCTCCATCCTAAACACTCCTCTTTCCTCCCTTTCGTTCACTCATGTATTCTCTAGTTGTCCTATTCACTTTCACTCCTCTCCTCTCTAGAGCATATATCCATCTCTCCAGGGTCTCCTCAAGCTGCTCTCCACTCTCGCTACAGATCACAATATCATCATGATTTGATGATTCAAATAAAAGACACAATTTATAAAAAAAAAACAAAAAAACTTTAGTATCATTACATTGAACAATGTTTACAGCCACTCTAATTAACCATCATTTAGCAAATAAAGCTGTCTTTATTTAAGTAACCAATCTGAGATAATGATAGACTGTTAATTGAATTAAAATTAGAATTTAAATACATAAAATTAAACAGAAACCAAATTAATAGTATTCAGAGGTTAACTTTTGAAGACAGCTCCTTCTAATGTCACATGAGTGCTACACGTTCATTTTACAATCACCAAGCTGCCCTTCTATAAAGCAAACTAGGTCATCAATCATACAAGACAGTGCTTACTTGATGCACAATAAATGTATTTAAACTCAGAGAACGGATGTAGGCCAGTCAAATCCACAAAGAAAGAAAAGCTGAACATTGGCCATATTCAACTGTCTGTGTTATCTTTAGCACATTATATGTGTGGTATGGAATTTCCCTGTCCAAAGTAAGCACTTATACAGCACAGACTGGAATAACCAATCAGGGCAATTTGGAGAATGGTGAAGGGCAGGTTTCATTCATTTTTTGAACAGGTACAAGCTGTTGGGATGAGTCTAGAGGTGACCTGAAAGATGCTAAAGACATTATTTACTTTCTTTTTTGAAAGAGAAAAAAAAAAAAAGCGCCTAATGCCAGAGACATCTAACCCCAGAGCCATTTTATACATGGGCGATGAAGAGTATCACTGGCGCTGCTCCTGAGAAAACAAAACTTAACTCTGAGCTCCTTTGTCTTAAGCTGTCAAATGATCAGCGTGCCACAATATTTAACCAATGATGATGCTGATACTTTCAAAAACTTTGCTCTTAACTCAAATACAGCAGTATTAAAATAACAGTCCAGGTTAATTTAAGGCACACTCACTGAACCACAACGCAGTCTTTAACCCTAATACGAGCCACTATTATGGCACGGCCAATAGGATCACTTTGTGGCTGACACAGATGCCGATTCTTGGGGGCTATAAATTCCAAAAACAGTTAAAACCGATTTGCCATACAAGTTTACAGACTGAATGATTTCTGAGCTACACTTCTGTAAGGTTTGCCTCATGTGTGTGAATCACAGTGATAATCCAAATATAATACTAAATATTTTAGGCTACTTTTTCTTGGTACCCAGTGTGGTCAAATATAATCAGCCAACAAATAGCTTAATCAGGCCAAAAGAGCTATACTCAGATCAAAATAGACCTTACCTTTACAATACTGATACTAGCATGGAAAAAGAGAATCATAATTAAAATGCTCCATGGCTCCCAGTTAGATCATTGGGACAGTAGCCTTCTTTCTCTTTTAAGAGGCATAATACAGTCCCATTTCTTCTCACATGAACCACAGAACTTCCTGCCATTTATAAGTACAAGTGATCTCAATTAGGGACCTCCATGAAGGCAAGAGGCGGCAGACAGTCATGGCAACAGGAGCCAGAGGAAACGTCTTTACATTTTCCTCCCTCACAGCTCCAGACAGCAGCCATGCCCCGAGTAGACAGCGTCAAAAACACACGATCCGAAACGTGCCTGCTTTTACAGTACACAGACATAAATGTCAGAATCACGCAGTTTACTAGCGTCATCCTGGCTGACTTTGCTACTGATCTTATTATTTTTTTTTCCCCTATTGGAAGAGGTTCTCGTCCAGAGATCTTAATGCTGGCTGGGACAAAAACATGATAAATACAGGAAAGAGTACCACTAGAGGAATACCAGTGTAATACATTGTTAAGAGCAGTGCATGAGACAATATAATTTCTCCAGGTCATCATTCAACATAACACAAAGCTTGCCAGGAAAGGAATGAAATGTACTCAAACTGAAGCCATTTACACTCTGTCATAAGAACTTGTCATTTGCAAGCTATAATTAAATGTCTTGCAAAATATAGGACTGCAAAGTGGGGCGCTTCATGGAGTCATATGTTTATGAACTTTGTATTTCAACAAAGAGGAGCTTGAGGGGAGAAGACAAAAAGTGTTTGTGCAGTTTGTAATGCAGGGCGTGATTTCACAAACACATTCTGTGTGCACGAGAGTAGAAACAACAGATTAAAGAAGCTGTGCGTAACGTTAGACAGGCTACAGGGTGCGACTTGTCAATAACGCAAACTTTTTGTGAGGAGTGAAGAGCTGACATGAGCTCTCCTTTTAGTTCCAATGGCATCCGTAACAACACTGAAGTCATCCTGACAAAGCCGTTAAAGTTGGGGCTTTTAAATGGTTTCTTTGGAAACCATATTAACATTATTTGCACTGATCGCTGTTCAAAATCCTCTGATTCGTTGTACCCAGTGTATTGTTTCTGTTACTCCAAGACAATGTGTAGAAGACAAAAAAGGTGGGGTTCATGGGCAGCACAGCAGGATAAATTTCATTGTGGCTTTTCAAACCACAAATACTGTGTTGGAAGAAGGCCTGTAGATTGCAGTGGAAATTCCATTTCTGACTTTTTGGTTTCTTCTGTAAGCCTGATTGATAGATTTAAATACTGGCATCTATTTACTTCAGCTTCAGGGATAGCTTTTTGTAAGAAAGTCCAGACTGATCTTTTGGCGAAAATACAGTTTAACTGGTTCATTGACCGTCTATAGTAAACAAGGAATACTATTGCTTAAATAATAACTGATCTTACAAGACTTGAATCCATCGAGATCAGAATGGACAACTTGTAAAAATATTGTTGGATAATAATGTGGTTTATTATCCAATGTGATATGTGATACTTAAGCAGCCCTTTATTTGATAAAGGATGTTTAAAGGCGACTGGTTTTGGATTTCTAAATTTAAAACGCCAGTTAGGTTACTTAAAGGGCAAAAAACATTATTCATGCTGTGACCAGGTAAAGATGGGTTACTGTGTTTCACATGTTCAGTTAGCCTGCAAAATGTGAGCTGGGGTAGAGGGGGGGGGGTTGAGAATAAAAATTCATGATCACTGCATTCCTGACCAATAAGCATTAATTGATACGTGTTTAAACTATGCAGTCATGTCTGAGTGTGGAAAGCGGTAAACCCAGGCCTATTCTTACTGTCTTCACAGACCCTGTGGTTCTTATGCATATTCTTTATTACACTGGCGATGGGCAAAATGTCTGAGCTAAGGCCAATTGCCGCTTGATGGTGTAGAAAGTTGAATGTATTCATTGCTTTAAAAGGTTTTGGGAACAGTCTAAGTATTTCTCACCTCAGATGTGGCTCAGGTCTGCTGTCGCATGTGAGACGACCACCAGCTTTGAACTCTGGATCATAACGATGACTAGTGACATTAGTGTGCATCAATCCAAGTGTGTGAAAGGAGATTTGTTCCTTTTAAAAAAGCGGTTGCAGATATTATACTGGTTTCTAGAAAGCTAGTGATGAACTTTAGGAACAGTAAACTGAAGACCCTAAGCTGAATGGATATTACTGTGTAGAACTGTAGAACGTTTCATCTACTTACATCATGCTCTGGAGCTCCGGGATGAAGCTGGTGGTCTTTCCGGATCCTCTCCCTGCCATGGAGGTGCTGCTGGCTGCCATGGGGCTTGCAGCGCTGTTGCTCATCTGTTGCACACGCACACACACACGCGCACACACACACACACACACACAACACAGGCTTTCATGCACCGCTCATTTGACCGTGTGGTCCATCAAAGCCATTGCAATTATAAACCCACTTCCAAAGAAAACGTTTCCTGATGCAACAGACAGAGAGGAAAACACATCACACAAGACTGAACCTGAATCATGACAAAAGACGCTCCGAAATGGCACAAATGTCAGCAGATGTCAAAAAGAATCCTGCACTACTTGGCATTTACTGCAGGGATGCAATGTTTTCGTTAAAGTAAAGAAGCCAGAGTTAATATCATGGAAAAGCTGGCACTTTCTCACAGCGAGGGCAAGTCTGCAGATATTTGGAAATTATTCCTAATACATGGACGGTTCAAAGCAACTAGCCATTCAGATGTTCTAGGGCTCACCAAACAGGGTATTTACACGAACCACTTGAGCTAGTGTTGAATGCCGCTTGGGCAATTTTCATTATCCTGGATCCACAGCAAATATATGTTGGTATATTTCCATGAGCCATTCCAACTTTTGTGCGCACTCATCACCGAGTCACTGAACTCCCTTGTGAGAAACACTGTAAAAATAGCAAAGAAAGCCTTGAGTTTCAAACATCTGCTTTCAACTAAGGATGCGCTGACAGAATATTTCGGCTGTCAATATCAATTCAGAGTACCCAAAATCAAATACCTACTAGCGCCGAAATAAAGACTGCACAGCTGCATTATTACAGTTATACACAAACGCTGAATGTGGATGTGTACAAATGACCATTAATGTTCATCTAGTGTTCATCCCAACCTTGTGAAGTGTCCTACTCCCTAGTTTGCTATTTTGTGAAGTTGCAGAAGAAAACATTACCATATCAAATGTAGTAAAATATATTCTCATTGCTTCAGTCGTGTATTTTCATTTGAATGTTTGTAGTTCCGCAATGCTTTTTACAGGTTTCTCTACATCAAAAGGTTTATTTACATAATCTAGTATTATCCGCATCATCAGGTCTTACTAAAATAAAAATCATTATCTGCTAATATTGGACCGGATTTAAAAAAAAAAAAAAAAAAAAAAAAAGAACAGAACCTCAGATGGTGTATACTGCAGAGATAACATTCATCACGCAGCTATCCACACATTTAGCAGTTAGGCCTCCTCAAATCCAAACCCCTGCTAAGAAAACAAATTAACAGGATGCTGATATTTACCTGGAAATGGCCCTTGTAAAATTCAAATGTCCCTATTGTTAAGTGTGCAGAGATTTACATTCAGAAGCATAGCCAGGTGAGTTTTGATGGCCCACCAAATTTATTTGAACAGAATTATGTGAAGCCCAGCTGCCAGCTTGACTTAAGTCAAAACCACACTCTTCCTATGGCAAGCCAAGTCATCAGATTATCAAATCACACAAGTGCCCTGCCTTTTTTTTTTTTTTTTTTTTTTTAAACAGAGGAGAACAATGCCACACTAGGTGAAGAATAGTTTCCCCGTTGTAGATGGCATTTCTCAGTCCAAATGCATGCTGTTCATGTTCAGCAGACATCAAAGGAGGAGGCAAACACCACAGCAAACATAAAAATGCTAGTTCTGCACTCAGAGACATAAAGCTAAATGATTCAAAGTGCCCCGAGAGCAGAAGCACAGACAGGACTATTTTCCCCAATAAATACATCCGAGCATAAAATTTCAAATCCTTCTGTTTTCGCCCCCTCTGTTGGATGAAAGCTCCAGCCTTTGCTTTGACTTGTGAAGGCAGATGGTCGCCATACAAGGCAAAATGAATTCAGATGTGGCAAATGAATCAAGATTACTTCAACATGCAAAGGTCTGAAGAGTGTTTCGCTTTGAATGAGAACAGGGGAGCCTACTCTATTTATTGCATTTTCCTCTCTATAATTAACTAGACTTTTATATAGCTTTGCTTCTAAATTTCCTTCTCTACAGACGCCTAGTTAATTCACTGATTTAGTCTTGGGCACAGTATCCAGTGAGCAGTAGCTGAAGCAATCTAACACATGAATTAAAAACTTAAAAGATAAATGAAACTGTTAAAGAGTAGGGATGCACAAACAGACGTTTTACCAGCCAATACGGATTTCTTTTTTCAGATTTTTAGTCATTTCTTCTTGCCTCTTATCTTTCAAACTAAAGCTGTTGCTTTGGGAAAAAATAAACACATTTCCTGTACTTTCTATGAGGCAAACGTGCATTTGAAGAAAGAAAAAAAGTCATTATTTGCTGCTTCAGTGAGTAAAACCGCCGTTTTAAATCCATGCAAGAATCCACAAAATCAAATAAACATGGCATGCATAATTAAGCCGCAGCATTTTGGTGCAGCTGTAGTAGATTCAGCATAAACGCATGCGCATTCCTCTTATTAACTTACCTATTCATCATTCAATTAACTAATACATATAATTATACCATTATAATTTAATACATAAAACTGCCACAAACAGTCATGCTCCCGTAAATTAGAAAGGAAGAATATTTACTTTTTATTCAGCACCTATTGCAAATATGCAAAAAATGACTTTATTAATAAAAGTATGAAAAATCATAATAGACACTGTTATGGTAATTATTTAATACAACAGTGATATGACATATGATATGATATAATTGTGTTAAGCTGAATAAAGGCGTATTCAAAACCATTTGCTTTTTTACCAAATTAAGTAATGGATTTCATTTCTGCATGTCTTATTTAATGACTGAATTATTCAACTGGAACAGAAGACTACAATATTAATTACACTGATTAACTGTGGGTCTTTGTGTTTAGGTCTAAGTTTGTCATTTATCACTCCTGTTAATTAGCCATATTTAGCCCTTTTGAAAAACTTTGCCAATAAAGTTAGTCTACTTCAGAGAGTGATCTGACTCAACCTGAGAAAAAAGATATTCAAATGTATGCCTTTGAAATAACGAAGATATATATCTTATGAATAACTATCCCAGCAACCCAGTCTTTTGGTCAGAGTTGGAAAAGAAATTCTTTGAATTCAAAACTACTAAAGATTTTGAGTATGTACCACTCTGGAGGCCATAAGGATGTGGCAGACAGGGATGTGGTGCGATTCAAACTTTTATTCCAATCCCACATCCTCCATTCTGCTCTACACAGCCTCCTCCATCTCCCTTTCTTTGCATAAGAAAGTCATATCATGCAAAAATCCACTTCCCATCATCTGCAAGAGAAGACTAAAGGCTCTCAGGCGCCCATTCAAATGAGAAATAGGTGGAATAAGCCCCTGGTTCGAAGAGTGAGGGTAGTAAAACCACACTGTGCCAGCGCCTCCCCTCCTGCCTGTTTCCACAATGAAGTCTGGCACCTCATCTGCTGGCTGTGCTCTCCTCCCTCACTGCATGGCACACACAGCTTCAGAAATACAGGGCATGTGCAAAAGTAAGGTCAGCACTCTGCTGCAGCTTTATTATTTGCAATTACTCTGAAACTACATTACCCACCCTCCTCCACAGCCATTAACTTAACTACAGCATCCCCATTCAGGAAACTGGAGAATTTGACAGTGGCCATCCAAGGCAACAGACAGATTCCACTTTTCTTCTGTCTGGCCAGCAGATGAAATCAATCGCAAATGTGTTTGGAGAAATCATTTTATGGGAGCTTTTAATTTTCCATGAATGTAACTGAAAGGTTTCTCATTGCAAAGTGCTTAAACGCATCCAAAACAGTAGCTTGTTAAAAGCAAAACGCAAAGTTTGAGGTGTAAACACGTGCTAAAAGAAATGACTCAATCCGACGCATTCACTAAAACGGATAACCGGTGTAAAACAGAAGTGTGACTGCTGGACTGAACCTGAGTTTGGAAGTAGAGCCACAATAGATGAAGGTAACAGTAGACAGTAAAGTTGTCGTTACGCAGCTCAGGAGCGGAAGAGCTCGACACTACCGCACTCTAGATGGGAAGGATGTATTTACCTCTGGGAGTGAAAACTGAACACTGTATCTCCTCCGTGTTTACTCTGAACTCACGCCTCCTGCATCAAACTGCTGCTAAACGGCTCGCCACTTTGGACGTCACGCGCCGCACTGAATTGTGGGTGTTGTAGTATTTGGTCAAGTGCAAGTCAACGGCGAGACACTGTAGTTCTCAACGGCGCCGAGTCGCACAATAAAAGACGAAATCACGCGTTCAACAGCGCCACCCAAAGTCCCATTTTTCTTTTCTTTTTTTCGCTTAACCCGCTCATTTTCATTTTCACCGCTGAGACAGAACCCGCAGATTAGAGTCGATGTTGAATTAATATCGGGCATAAAGATGGAAAATATGGAAAATTGGATGAATTTCAATTATATTTAAATATAATAAAATATTTTTAATTGCTTAAGATTTGTATTAAAATTCATTTTTAAAGCAAACACAGGAAGAGAATCTGTTGAATGATATTCCATGTTTTATTTAATATTACATAATATAGTAACTTGGGCTGTATGTATTTAAAAATATAATGCCGTTTTCTTGTCATTATTATTCCAGTTCTTCTTCTTCTTCTTCTTCTTCTTCTTCTTCTTCTTCTTCTTCTTCTTATTATTATTATTATTATTATTATTAAACAGTGAAAGGAATCGCCTCTTAAAATTCCAACCAACCAACTGAAAGTCGTTTTGCTTTGGTAAACAGCACCGGTATGCCTGTAGTCCTGTGTTTTACAGCTTGGATCCGAACTCAGATGATCATCTCAGGGTAAAAGCTCTGGCTGCGCGCATCAGTGAGGAGCCTGCTGCTGTGTCTGCTTTAGCCTTTAGGGTGGGTTAGGAGGCTGTGTGTAGCTGAGGTTCCTGTTGGGCTGGGTGTGAGCGGTAAGCCAGGCTGCAGTGCTGAGTTGTCGGGGTGTTCGGCCCGGTTCTGTGGTTCGGCTCAGTGAGGGATGGTCGGGGTGAAGCGGCCGCTGCCGGAGCTGCACCACGTGCTCGCCGCTCATCAGCATAATAATCGGCCGCTCGCGCGTATATAAACCACAAAACCTGAGCTCGCGGAGTGCCTGCCTCCACACACTCACACACACACACACACACACACACATACACACACACACACACACACACACACACACACACATACACACACTCTCACACACACACACACACACACTAAAAAAACCGCCGCTTTCGCTCGCCTTCGTCTCTTCTTCTCTAACCACAACTTTTTGGAGTCCCGTTTTTTAACCCTTCCCGTTCAGGACGAGGGAGAAAGGCATGTAAGTTTTTTCCGACTTCTTTGAGCGCTGTGTTAGAATTATTAGACTTTTCTGGACCTGGCGCGCGGAGTTTTGGAGGCGCTTCAGGATGAGAGAGGACTCGCTTTTATTGGCGACACACACCTTAAAGTAAAAAAACCTGCGACTGGGGACCTGCAGTCATTACTGAGAGAGAGAGAGGGAGAGAGAGAGAGAGAGACAGAGAGAGAGAGAGAGAGAGAGAGAGGCGCATCCACTCTGAGAGATTATCAGCTGATCAGATTAGGCTGCGTTTCCAGAGAAAAAAGGAGCCACAGCGAGGAAAGGAACAAAGGGGAGGCTGAGGTTCTGGGGAAGCCTTTGCTGTGTCTGACTGCTCTGTCATGCGCGTCCCGGCAGAGCCCAGCGGCGGCCGCAGGTTCAGCCCGCCCTCCAGCAGCGCGCTGCCCGGGAAGGGGGGCGATGTGAGCGGCGGGAGCGCGCAGCCCGAAGCGCAGCCGGCGGCGGCTCCCAGATTGCGCGCGCACGACAACAGGAGCATGGTGGAGATCATCGCCGACCACCCGGCCGAGCTGGTGCGGACCGACAGCCCCAACTTCCTCTGCTCCGTGCTGCCGTCCCACTGGAGGTGCAACAAAACCCTGCCGGTGGCCTTTAAGGTGAGTGAAGGGGGCGCGGGGCTCGGGCGGGCGGAGGAGCGCGCTCTGTTCTGGAAAGTGGGATTAAAAAAAGAGAGAAAAGAAAAGAAAAGAAAAGTGATCGCCTCATTTATCGCACACGCATACTGCGAACGTGACCCAGTGCATGAAACTCTTCCCCAACTTCTCATGCGCCTGAATCTTTACTGTAGATCCCCAGCGACGGAGGATGTCCAGGGGGAGTGCAATCAGCTCAACTTTCAGAAAGAGAAGTGACCGACCTAGTTCCCTGCAGTTCTGCTTTAATTTCATGATGAAATCATTACATTCAAAGAACACACAGGAAAGTCCCCAACAGTTCGTGCACACCCGCAGATCTGAGTGTGGGAGCGCAGGGTTTTACTGCAGCTGAAGAGCAGGCTGGAATAAACACCCCAGCTCCCAGACAGAACAGGCCTGGCCTGACGACCTCGTGTCTCGGTCATGATGTGCAAAATAATGATCATCAGTGTCTAGAAATGTGTAGAAATGTGGCCTAAATCACTTACAGTTCAGTTTAAATCTGAAGGTTTTCACAGAGTTTTAAGCAGAAATTAAAATGCAGAAGCCAAAGCAGAATATGGCTCTTTCACTTCAGTTTTTGAAAACTGATTTAACAAATTCATAAATTCATTTGTTTGAATTTGGAAATTTTTATCTAAACTTTATGTTACTGTTAATGTCTCTAATCATTCACAGTGTTGCCCAGGAGGAAAACGCAGTGGTTTTTATGTGGCACTGGTGTAGTCTAGTGTGTCATAGACTATATTTGTAATACTTACTTGAAAAGTCTGAAGCTCTAAGCGTTCGGAATTCATAAAAAACTTCAGCATTTTTCTTTTTTTCTCTCTTTTTACATGCACATACTTTTTACAATGACAATAGATAGATAAGTGTTTATTCCCGCAAGTAAAGAACCCTCATGTGTGTGTGTGTGTGTGTGTGTATAGCAATTTTTTTAATTCCGTACGAATTATTTGTGTTTCCAATGACAAAACCAGACTGGACTGACTGGGCCCTCTTTCGTACTCCAGGTTGTTGCACTAGGGGATGTTCCTGATGGAACGGTGGTAACTGTTATGGCAGGAAATGATGAGAACTACTCTGCTGAGCTGCGGAACGCCTCTGCAGTCATGAAGAACCAAGTGGCACGCTTTAACGACCTGAGGTTCGTTGGCAGGAGTGGGCGAGGTCAGTGTCTTCTCAGGGTTTTCAATAATTATTCATAACTGCAAGCCATGTTTTCTTTCGCCGTATCACATGACAGTCAAAACCACATATAGCAACTCATGTTTACAAGGCAAGAAATAGGGCGTAGTAGTAAAACTTCTGCATGTGGTAGATTATCCTTCGAGATACCAAACCGCACTTTTGCCACGGATACCCGGGGTGGGTTTGTAAACAGTTTATGATCTAAATTCATGAATATGTTCCACGCAAATACTGCAATCCACAGTTGTTTAATATATTCTTCTGAAGTTGAATCAGTTGAAAGAACGTGTAAACAGGTTACTGTGGGATGGCGACATTATATATCACAGAGAGTAATTTGAGCGCTTCCAGGCTGAAGGACAAGAAAGCAGTGGGTGTGTTTGAATGCTGCTGCCTTTGAAGTCTGCTCTTGTGATTTTTATGTTAATTAATTATGATGGCATGTTACAAACACAGGCCTGCATTTATACACTGTATGTACATACAGTTTGCATTGAGGTGATTGTGCACGAGACATTATGTTATATGCAAACATAGGCTTTAACCGCCCTCAGTCCGGTCATGTGCAGATAAATGCTGCTTTTGATATGGGAGCAATTACACCGACAAAAAAAAAAGAAAGCCAGTCCTTGTGATCCTTTGGGAAGACCCCGTTCAGGGAGCAGGCCTTTGAAGAAGACAGGACAGGCAGATGGATCAGAGGACCAGGCAGTCTGATGCTGGAGGCAGCCTAGACTGAGGGAATGAAGTCTAGACTTGCCTTTCCTAATCTCTGCAGGCCTTTTGAGTTAAGCTCTCAGGTGTTCAGTTAGGGATCCCAGAGCCCAGAAGGCCTCTTGGAAGCATCCACACTGAAATGTGTTGATAAATGTTCAATTAAAGACCCCACAAAAGCCCAGGCTGCAAAGTAAAGGAGGCTGTATAATTACAGCAAATATGTAAGCTTTCTCTCTGTGGAAACAGAGCAAACACATCAGTCATCTGTCAGAATGGACATGGTCATGCAAACATTGTTTGCTCAGGCAGCATTGACAGACCTCTGACTCTCTTCCAACCCCTGGGCTCAGCACATTCTTTGTGCATCGCACATCCCAACACACACCCCTGGTGTGTGTCTGCGAGTGTGTGAGAGAGCCAGTGTGTGTGTTATCTGCTCACAGCTGTCACAGAGAAGAGGGCCTTGGCCCGCACGGAGACCCACACCTCGCCAGGCTTGGGTTTCTCTATCTCTGACATGAGATCTGCAGGAGGAAGTCACAAAGGAGATAGCAGGGCATAAGGAAATTAAATATGGAAAGTGATCCCGCATGCAACGAAATAGATTTGAAACAGATATGAATGCCCAAAATCAACAAATTAGAGGATGAACACGTAATGCGGCAGCCTTGCGCCCTTCAGACTGCCATAATCTGCACCTTATTTTGGGCCAACACATACTATGTTTGACTTATGATTAAAGAACGTCTTTAGTGGACTTAAGATACTTGGAAGCTCTGCTTTACTGTGAGCAAGGATTTAACTATGCTGGTAAAGTTTTTAGATATTTAGCAAAAAATATTAATTGAAAAATGAAAAATAAACAAGCTACTTCTCACTCCAGCTTCAGAACTGACAAAACTATTAACTGATTACATCACATTAATACCTCTTTCTTTCCGAATGAAACTCGAATGGAACATCTCCGTGTGGTCAGAGTTAGGAGACCCTAGTTACATCCCTCACTCCCAGAGTTTCATTTGAGTTTTTCTGTTTTCTTATGTTTCATATTTTTCCTCTAACACTTTCTTTTTTTATCTTGAGCCAGACATTGCGTCTCCTCCATGTAAGAATCCCTTTCAGCTGCACATGAACTCTTTTTAAGCACTTTTATCCTTGTATTTTAAAAGTAAGCAAGCAGGAATAATATGCTGAGCAGTAGTAATACTGGAATGTAATTATGTATTATTTATTTGTGGTCATTTATCATAAATCACATTCTGATAAGTTGATAAAAAATTAAAACTAAAGTAAAGCAGTTTATCCCCCCCAATATATCTGAAATACAGGACACAGGATTTTATTTGAAGGACCAATATCACAATTATCATGAGCAAGTCATATATTGTGCAGCTGTACTGTCAGTAGGAGCAACTCAGCCTGGATACGGAATTATCAAACAGAACTGGGAAGCTTTCCGGGGTTTTTATTTATATTAATAATGTCAGCGAGTCGACAGGCACTCATGTGAAGTGTCCATATGTGTATTGCATTTGTTGGGCAGCATTTAAGAAAGCGTTGTCAAACTCCTGAACCTATTGCTCAAGACAGTGTGGTGAGCAATGGGAGTAGGTTGGTATTTTTAGTTGGTGGTGTGCAGTTATTGGATGGAGGGCAGATGCAGGGGCTGGGCTGGTGGCTGGGCATTGGGCTGCCTTGTGGTGTGGCTTCGGGATCTGGTTACTGGGAAGGGCTGGGTTGGGTTCGATTGTTGGACACAAACTTGCATCTGGGGGCTTAAGAACAGATTCCTGAGGGAGAAAGAATGAGAATGACTTTAGCAAGCGTGAACACAGCAAGAGGGCTGAGATTTACAGTAACAGCTTCGCAGAAGGAGGCAAGTTCAGCAGAGTTTAAAAATACACAAATTTGGGCTCCATCTAAATCGGCATTTTGTGGTGTATGTCTGAAAATGTTATGATAAATTAACATGAAGGCTAAGTGACAGTATGGTATCGTATATACATTTGCACATGTAATATTGCAGTGGTAATACATAGCCATACAAAAAGACTGCTCTAATATTTGATGATAGCATGTTTAGTCTATATAGGATGCAATTAAATTGTAGTTTGTCAATGGAATTTGGGGAATAAGCATCTGTTAATGATGAGAACTGGGGAGGCTGCATTGTTCAATCACCAGAGTTTATTAAAAGGCAGCACCAATCGACAGTCCAGACAGTCCAGATTCATGTTAGGCCACACTCCTCCTGCCTCCTAGCTCTAATCTCATTATTAGATTAATCCACAGTTTAATTTTCGTTCAAAATATTATTACATGATCATTCGCACAGTATGAATTGTATCAAAATTTGGGCTCACAGCATCGCTATGCCCCAAATTACGGACTCTTCGGTCAGCCCACTGCTTCGCAGTAAGACATATGACATGACAGTAGAAGCTTAATATACAGCGTGTGCTTGTGAACTTGCTAGATTTTGAATAGCAAGATGGAGAGAGGGACATGTTTTAACTGTCTAGTCTGACATCCAATCTGAAGTGAAAGAAAGGAAAATAAAACATTTTAAAAATAATAATACAGTGTAAGAAAGGTGCTGCTCTTTATCAAACAAAACTGCTGATAAATTCATTTAAATGTGACAACGTATAACATTAACATTTATTATGCATCCTAAAAAAAACTTAATCACTTTGATCACCGATATCATATAAAAATGACTGTACCATCCCACCCTTGGTTTCAGCAGCATCATGAGACAAAGTTATTTATTGTACTGCAGACGTACAGTTTGGGACAATTAATGAAAAGCAAGACTAGTCATGAGAGGATGGAGACATTCGTGCATCCAGACACACACACACATACAAATACAAAGCCTATCTTAGCTGGCTGCTTCATTGAGTCACCCATGTCCGCCCACTTCTTCCTGCCTCAGCAGCAGATTGCAGCTTTGAGAATGTGTCATGACTTCACAGCATGCTTTGCAGATTACTCCTGTTGCTGAGTTTGTTACTTTTGAAGCCTCTCCTAGCTTCCTGTGCTATGGTAACAGAAAGTGTTATCATATTTTTGCTGCCTATCAGCATCTAAACAGCACAGTGTGTCAGTTATGAAAGACAGCCTTGCTGTTCAGGCCCTTTATCTTTAGATTAATATTTAGATTTAACAGTAACTCAAGGTTCCATACACAAGTTTGCTCTGTTTAATGAATCATTTTGAGTTACACGTGGAGACATACACTAGATGAGTGAATGATTTAAAGCCTTTTCAAAACTGAATTCATGACCGAAAGGTCACGTAAGGACAGAATGTCAAAAAGGAGAATATGGGACTGGGTACTATTCAACATCTTCGTTACATTTACACCATCAGTACTGAAGCAGAAGTTTATTCTGAGCAATACATAGAAAAACGAAGCATTTAGCGTGTTATAGTGCCAGGAAGAACACTAGATTTTACACTAGATTTATACTGTTTATTCTGTCATGGGTGACCGCTTTATATGAATACACAAATATATATATATATATAGATATTTATATATATAATTGTAGGTGTTGTACAATGTGCAATAAATCTTATTTTTCATTTGATAGCATTATTGTCTATTGTTAGTTTCAAATGTATGACAGTAAAAGCCCACAGTCCTCATCAATTTCAGCAGCTGAGAAAATGCAAATGTATGTGCATGTGAATGTGGGACATTGTGCCGAGGGCTAACAGGCTATGAACCTTTTTGTGTCTTGCAGGAAAGAGTTTTACTCTGACAATCACAGTATTCACAAACCCACCCCAAGTGGCTACTTACCACCGAGCCATAAAGGTCACAGTGGACGGACCGCGAGAGCCAAGAAGTGAGTACCCCCCCTAAATATCACCCATCATGTGATAACGATTAACACAAAGAGGTGCATGCATCTGAAGCCACTGCGAGAGATGGATGACGGTGTCCAACCACGGTTGGCCCTCTTTGGCATCATGCCTCTCTCCTCAGCCCAGAGGTGGGAAGTGGCTGCTGCTGCGGGTTGGGGGGGTGGATGATGGATGAATAGATGCATGGATTGTGTTAGGGTACTGTTTTAAAAAATAGATTCAGCATGCCTGAATGCACAAAGGCACCCTTTGAGTAGCAACAGGCGTACTAAGTGAGAGGCAAACACAAACACGTGCCGCCGTGCCGCTCGCCTTGCCAAAATGTTTGCTGTATCTGCCTCTCGTCTGTGTCCTTCAATGTGTAATGCTGGCCTCTCAACCTTTAACCTGAAGCTCCCTCTTCAGTGCACACACACACATACACAGCCATGCACAAGGGCGATCCTGAAGCTATATGGAAGCTAGCGTTGGGTACTGATTGAAGGTTGCAGGGCTGGTTTTGTGCCGAGGATGAGCAGGAGGATTTCTCTTGAACTCAAGGCAAAAATTTGGTCATGAATTATTTGATAACATACTGTCACTGCCATATCAAAGTCTCAACTCATTTATGTTTCACACACTAAAATTGTACACAGAAATTGCCAGCAGCCATTTCATTGTGAACTTGACAACTACATCAATAGAAATGACTTAGCTTTAATGTATATCGACCATTTTTTAAAATTCCGTATGCTAAAATATACAAAGAGAGAACAATGCTTATGTCAACCAGTTAGCTAGAACTTTGGCATTCATGTCATTTCATGTGCCTCGTCACGTTAACTCCTTGAGCTTAACAGATATATGTTACCATTCCTCTGTTTTATCTTCTTCTCGTTCTTTTGGCTGCTCTGGTCTAGGGTTCCTACAGTGGATCAGCCGTCTTCATTTCTCCCAGTCCTCTGCATCTTCCTTCTTCAAACCATACTGCCTGCCTGTCCTCTCTCACAACATCCATAAACCTCCTCTCTGGTCTTCCTCTTTTCCTCATTCCTGGCAGCCTCATCCTCAACATCCTCCTCCTGATATAATCCTCGTCTCACCTCTGGACATGTCCAAACTAACGCAACCTTGCTTCTCTAAGTTTGTCTCCAAAACGTCTAACTGTCCCTCTAATATACTAATTTCTAATCTAGTCCATCCTCGTCACACCCAACGAAAATCTTAGCATCTTTAACACCTCCAGCTCCGCCTCCTGTCTTTTCATCAGCACAACTCTACTGTCTCACTACGGTCCTGTAAACCTTTCTTTTCACTCTTGCTGGTACCCGTCTGTCACAGATCACTCCTGCCACTTTTCTTCACCCATTTCACCTTCACCTCTCTTTAACTCTCTCTATTACTCTAAAATGTTGATTCCAAGTATTTAAATTCCTCCGTCTTTGCCACCACTGCTCCCTGCATCCTAACCACTCCATTTTCCTCCCTTTCTTTCACTCTGTCTTCTAACCATGTGATTTCTCAGCCCTGTTAAAGTGTTTAATTTGAAATGTAAAGTATGATGTCACAACAATTTGTAGCTTTTTGTTTCATTTATCTCACAAATTACAACACATACAAGTAATCACATGAACAGAAATTAGTTAATTGGTATGTAAAATCACACTATGTCACACTGTCTTTATACAGCAATAGAAACATGGCTCATGAAAAGCTGAACTTGATAAAAAATGTTCCTGTGGCCAATGTGGACACGGACATGCTTTCACTCCTCTAACAGTAGCTTTAAAGGAGCAGCTTTTTAGTCTGTCTTGGACAGGTAGCAGGTCTGCTGAATGCATGTGATTAAGCCTGACTTATCGTACATTATCTAAAACATAAGATTCGTATTATTCTGCACTATTTGACTGGGGCGTATTGACTTTTGTCTGCCTTTAAAATATCTTCTGATTAGCAGCTACGTCACCATGCAGGAAAATATCATGTTTCAGCTTCCCCTCCCACCTCCCACGCCTGTCACTGAGTAAAAATGCTTGTCGAGCTCTAAGACCCTCCCTGATAGTGTTTCACTCAGTCATACATCATGGTACAGTTAGAAAACAATCAGGATTTTTTTTTTCTAAAAAAAATACTGCCATGAAAAGATTATGAACATGCTGTCTGATGCCTAAGACATACTTACACAATCGTTTTGAGATATCATTTTGACCTAAAACATGCAGGGCTTTGTACAGCCATAAACAATTGCCCGTTTTTATTTCTGTTTAACAACTATCATCATTACATATAAAGACCAAGATGACAAGTGGACATTTTGCATAGTAAAACCTATCGCCACCATTGTGTAGTGAACTAGTTTAAAAAGTGTAAAATGGTGGGTTTAGAAGCTAATAGGTTTCTATTTCAGTAATGCAAGGTTTTGTCATGCCACTGAAAATATGCATTCTATCAACCCCTTAATCTGCAAGTCATACTTCAGCTCCTTACTTTCATCATTTATAGTTACGGAATGCAGGTTTTTAAATCAAAGCCTCCAGTGTTGTAAGTTCAAATATGTTCTTGTTTTTAATTTAGCCTCATATGAGTCACTTAAAACAGTGTGAAGTCTATGTGCTCTATCTGCTCTATGGGCCTTTATGTGAATCCTGCAGAGTGCAGCACTTCTCATAACTCATGTGTGCTCTCAGTACCTGGAGAAAAAAAAACACTCCCAAATTTCAATTTTTACACAGGGCCCCAAAAGCTGTAAATACACACAAGCTGTCATGAGTGACTTTCATGTGGCACAGAAGAGAACAAGGACCATATAGAGCTTGACCGGCTTCGCTGAGTGTTTATATTAAATCCTGTCACAGGTTGACATTATGGCCAAATGTCTGCAAAACTCAACCTTTTGTGGCGGACAAATCTTATAAAGCTTGCTTGGATTCCATCACCTGGTTATTATTATTGACAGCCGTTCGGGAGTTAGGCATGCATCTTTGAAAATATCCCATATCCTCATTTCTGCTTTTATACACATGGTGTCATTTATTGCACTCCGTCAAAAAAAAAAACCAAAAACCAGTCAAAGCTGGCTTTTTAAAATGACATAACTTAAAATAATTTGACTACAATTCATCATTTACAATTCAGAGGAAGTTCTGAGAAACTGGCCTCTGACATCATTGGTTTTTTTTTTTTGGTAAGTGATTGTGTTAGATTATTTACTTCCTTTTTTCCAAATGTACATGCTTCTATTTGTATTCCCTTAGAATCCCCACACTTCTCTTCTCTTCGGTCCTCTTTCTTACCCATCTCCAGTCCTGCAGTCGCCACAGTTCAACACTTCTGCCATTATCCATCGTCACACATGCTTTACACCCAAGCTTTGACCGCTGATCTTTGTGCAAAAAGAATAAATTTGTGATTTTGTGCGCCAAGCAGCCTGGCACACAGCTGTTCCCACAGTCTCTTTATTCTTGGATACTTGGATAGATATGTTTTTTGTCCGCTAAATCTTTTGGCTGCAAAATCAATGCTATCACTTCACAAGCAGTGTCTTTTTTCTGCTACTATCAAACCCTGTTGCTCTCAATTAAAACATCTGGCACCAGAGGTTTGGAGCTAGTTCATACTAGTGTATGATCATGATTCATTATTGGATTAAAAGTGCCCTGTGGCATCCCTGATTTGACGGGGCTTTGATCTCACACACCCTCAGTTCATCCCATTTTTCCAACTCTTTTCTCAAGGGAAATAGAAGATTATGGCTTCCAAACATGGCCTGTGTTGATGTAAACAGTACGGTTTTAGTGAGGAGTGTATTTGTGTATACTGTCTGTGAGTAACCGCTGGACTGCAGGCTGTGACAGTGACAGGCAAGCTTTATAGAACACTCGCAAAAATCTCAGTGAAATTGTGGTGCACAGTCAAGGGTGAAGATTTCTTGTTGTGTAATTGAGGCTTTTAGGATTAAATATCAGGTTGATAGGCTAAGTTGAACATTTATTGATGTGGGAAGCTGACATCGAAACCGACACTCTTAGAAAAAAGGTAAAAAATATGTTGGTAAATCAAACATCTCTGGGGTGGTAACCTCAACATCTTCACCTACAGTGCAGAAATAATTCTATATTCTATTGGAGATATATTCTATATATCAACTGAAATTGCACGGACTCTACTCCTTCCTGACTCCAGGCTTTACGGACTTTTCTACTTTGAAATGTAAGGATTTGAAATGAGTACAGATGGAGTGAAAGTGACTATCTGTCATTGTGAAACACTAACGCAGCACACAGTGAAACACACAAAATACTACCTTGACTTTTATCCCAAACATACACATGCAGCAGGGGGCAGCTATTTAAAGCTCCCAATGAGCAGAGAAGAGAACGGTACCTTGCTCAAGGGTACCTCAGGGCAATTTACTGGTCTGGGATTGGAACCCACAACCTTCCAATCCTGGGGCCTATTCCCTAACAACAAGGCCACCACTGCTCCCGATTTTCCCTTTACTGGAGAAAAGGTATTCCACCTTGTTGTACTACTGAGGGTACATTTACACTGTTTCTATCATGATACACGTGAAAAAGATGACTGCACCGTGTATAGCTCCAGCTGCCATTGTAATTCTGCAGACCATGATCCCCAAATGGGCCCAGTGCCCAAAAGCCAAAATAATGTACAAATAAAGATGGGTGTGTTTTAAATGGAGACGAAATGTATCTTATAATGTCATACCTTGCATTCCTACTACAGTACTTCAAGACAAAATTTCACTAAGAAAATATGCGTTGTAAATATGAATTGAATATATTATACCTTCATTGGGTGAGGGCTTGGTTTAGGGTAACTTTCTGCTACACCCAGTCAAAAGTCCTCACAGGTCAACTTTGTCAGTCTCCAGAGAGTCTGCTGACAAAACTTTCCTTATCATTCTTGCCAAATATACTGACATCACAGCAAAACTAAACCACATCAAGCAACAAACAAAATGATGTTACTTGGTGTGCAGAGCAGAATGTGATCATTCGATCCTAGCAAAGTGAGAAGCCACACAAAGTACCCAAATAAAATGGGCATACTTTTAAACTGTTTACCCCACTTTCTCATTGTAATGAAAAGGATTTTTGTCAGTGGTCTATAGAGCTTGTCCAACCTCATAACAGTGGTTACAAAGGAGCACATTTGTGGGCATGAATAGTTACACTGCATTTCCTTTGTAGTAAAATCTCCCATTATCATAATCAAGCAGTATGTGCTGTTCGTACTATAACATTCCCCAGTTTACCAGTGGACCAAACGCTAAACAGCTTTAACAGCTTCCCTTAGATTGCTACTCCGCTTAGATATAAAGCATTATGGCTTTGACTATCTGACCTATGTTCATTCATTCTCTTTTTTCTTTTCTCTCTCTCTCTCTCTCTCTCTCTCTCTCTCTCTCTCTCTCTCTCTCTGTTTCATCCTTGTGCTCTTGCTAAGCATCAGGCAGGTGGCCAGGCAGGAAATGACACATGCAGAGGCATCCTGAGTTGTGCAACCTCCTGTAAATGTGTTGTGAAGCTGCCTCTGTCTGCCTGTTTATGCGTTCCCCCAGTCCTCAGTATAGACAGCCGAGACAGAGACTGGCCCACAGACATTCCTAGACGAACTAACAAACGCACAATACCGTTTTAGTCTCAGACAGTGCTGGATTGTCTCTCTGGACTCTTTTTTACACCTGATAGACCTGTTTTTCTTGACATGAGAGCCTTATAATACTTCTACATGTTAATGAAAGTCTTATCCTGTTTTGCATGAGATACTGAAAGGGGCATTTTTGGTGAATAGGGTGTGATTAGTAGTGAAGGGCCTGAAACTTTTAAATATGTGGGCTCTTGGTTTTAGAGGTGCACTCACAAAAGAGCTTCTTAGAAAGATGTATGGCTTCCAGTTTCAGAAGATGCTTCATTTGAAGAAGTACACCCTCCCACACTGGCTATGCTGTCATACAACTTGGGACAGATACGTATGCAGAAATATATTTTTAACAAGAGAGTCAAAACACACAGTTTGTCTGTTGCCAATATATTTACACTTTATATCCATGTTAAAGGGCCTCAGTCAAACCTTGGCTATTATAAAGCAGTATTTGAAAATAACTATCATTTATTCATATCAGTTTGTTTGTTGGGTTTTTTTACCCCCTACATTCATTTATCATTTTCACACTTGTCTGAAAGCTCTGAAAGTCTTTTGATACAAGATATGAGAAGCACTTATTTAAGGACAATTTCAGTTGTGTTATTTTATGAATACAGTACCTCATCTGAAAGTTCACAGTGCAGTAGTTATTTGGTGGGACTGGTGTAGCTGTGGTTATTAAGAGCAATTTAAACTAATGGACTGGGAGTGACCAGTTAGATGTTTTATAGAGGGCTCTGTGTTGCTCACATCAGGGACAGCAGTATTTGGCAGAGGGGGGTTGAGTAAAAAGAATGATGGCACTGAAGTCCAAAATCAACGTAAAACTATTTTATTAGTGCCAAATGAAAGCCCTTTGTAATGGAAAAGATTCACACTTGAAGTTCAAGACCTTTAGGATGCCACCCAAGATATTATGTGTTAGGGTTAATATGTCAAAGAGCACATCACACATATGGAATGAATCTTTACACAGTTTGCGGAGTGCTGCCTTTGCTTATTTGGCTTCTGCTTAAGAACATCAGTGGCTGGAGAAAAGCACCATATAAATGTGTATTTAATTGTGTTTGTTTACCATTGAATGTCTTTCGTGGAGTATACATTTGACAAGAGGATACTAACAAAACGTTTGAGGAATGTTTGAATCTACAGGGTTAGCAATGTAAATATAGCAAAACTATGCTGTTATAATCTGAAGGGACTTGTTTAAAAGAGTTTGGCTGGGTTTTTATCACTAAACTCCAGTCATACTTGCCATTTGTGTGGATAAGGATGGGCCAGAATAGAGATTTTTCATGTGCCACATTGGAGAGCCTCTGATCTGATTCTGATTTAAAGTAGCCTCACATTGTAATTTCAGGTTGAGTTTACTGTGAGGTCCTTGCCTTGTCACTGAGATTGTATTACAGTCAAGAATGCATGTACAATACAGTACAATCCAAAATTCGTTTGCTTTAGAAAATATCAGATGTTGAGTAGATGGCAGATCAGGACAGTGTACAGCGAAAAGCAGGTCTGGCATGTGTATTAATGGCAGATTGCGTTAGTAAGATGGAAAACACACCGTCTGTTTTTGAAAAGGTTCTGTATTTTCCGAGCTTATCCCATGGTCTGTGTTTTGACTGCCATGCAGACGGCTGGAAAAGAGCTATTGTCTCATTGAAGTCTCCAATAAAGCAGTAGCCAGACAGGCTTCAAAGCTTCACCTCCATGTTTGTCATTTTGAGGACGATGGTAAATGACGTCAGCGTACTCCTCCCGGAGTTGCTTCACCATTCTTTCTGTTCAGTCTCTCCTCAGTTCACTTTTTTCCTTTAGATTCTGTTATTATAAATATGCGGTGTATTATTGTGTTTTTATGCAATTAAATTTGCATTTCAAAATTGCACTCCCTTGCATAGTGAGTGTAATCTCCCAGTGCATGTTCATATAGGGTGCCGTTAGTATCATCTTGGTAACCCTGTGCATAATAAAAACTGCTACTGATGTTGAATTGTTTATGTTGTGGTTTGTGTGTGGAGCCATTCTAATTACCAGAGCCAGAAAAGAGCATTAGTGGTGAATTTGTGAAGGTCCTCTAGTCTTTGAACTTTCGGTGCGTGTCCCGACAGGTAGGCTCCCACAACAAAACACACTCGCAGCAGGCCTCTCAGACAAAAGGCAGAGCAGTCCATCAAAAATAAACCTTTTTCGGGTTGACTTGCACAAGAAACAATCTGCTGGTGCTTTCCCTAAGCACATTTCCAATCGCAAAGTGAACTTAAGAAAAGTATGTTGCTGTTGCTGTTGGCCAAGAGGAAGCTGTGGGGCTTGCATTAACGACTGCAGGCTGACAGCTTGGACGAAGCCATACAGTTGGGTAAAATCCCCATGTCTTTTTTTCCTGCTCACGGCTCCAGTGCCTTACCCCCGGCGGCCTCCTGCTGCTGCAAGAGTCACAGATGCGTTCGGCGCAATGTGAGAACGGAAAGCAGCATTCGTATTACCGTAACCATTTCCCTGTGCACACGCGTATGCACACACACACACACACACACACACACACACACATGTTTCAAGTGGTTTCAGGGACCATTGCAGTTTAACTCTCTGGGTACATTCAGTTGGATTCAGAGGAATTAAAGGGCTCATATCATGGAAAACCCCATGAGAAAAGAGTTTGTAAAAGATGTAAACATTGTTATTTTCAAAACATACGCTTCTACTCTCAGTCCATACAGTCCACATATGGAGACTTTGCTTCAAAAACAGGTCAGTTTGAAATGACTGTTTTTGTGATGTCACAAAAAGCAACTATAAGCAACCATATAACATTTTAACCCTGCACCTTCAGGGATGATTGTTATGAGTGTCCTAGCCTGGCCTGTTTAATGAGCAAAACATAGCAGCAGACACCCCGTCAGAACAGAGGTCATTTGCATGTATGTGTCTTGGAGGAACAGTAACTTAAAACAGCTGGTTTAGTTCTAAGGGAAAAAGACAAATAGGAAAATAGTCAGGAAAAACAAATAAAACCACACAAACATTGATTATGGTCTTGAGACGACAAAATATGCAAGAAAAATAAGAGGACATTTTAAGCCACTGTTCAAGTTAATCTTGTTGTATATGATACATCTATTAGTATTGACTTCACTTGGCCTAGCGTAACCTCTCTTGCGAATATAGGTTGGCTATTGGATGAAAGTTTGATTGTTTATGTTGAGAAGTCGCATCGTGTCTGATTGCTGAAGCCAGCCTGTCGATGTATAAAGCTCTGGTAGTATTTGTGCCCTTTCTTGGCGTGCTTTGCTTCCTGAATCCTGGAACACACAGACCACACAAGCGCCTGGCAAAAGTCCAGCAGTGCTTGGCTGCCTTGTTCTCTCTTCTTGCTCTCTCTCTCTCCTTCTCTCCCTCATTTTCTCTCCCTCTCTCTCTGTCTCTCTCTCTCTCTCTCTCTCTCTGTACCCCCCCCCAATCCACCCACTGCCCTTCTCTCTGATCCTGCAAGCAGACAGGCGTTTGGCCTTGTCCCGTCTCTTACTGTTTTTTTCTCTCTCTCTTTTTTTTGGTCTCACTCGCTAATTTCACAGGCTTCTTGTGCAGAGCTGCCATATGAAATAATCCATTGTTTCACTCTTCAGAGGAGTCAGCCCTCCCTACAGCAGAGCAATTAAAGAAATGAAATCTAGACGGATGTATGTTTCCCTTTCTTCTTCCATCCGTTTTATTCCCTGCGTCGCCACCGGATGATTGATGCTCCCTGACGGCCGGGGCTGATATTTGATGTAGTGCGGTGTTTAACGAGGATGGGGTGCTTTTGCAGGTCATAATGCTATCAGATGTTAATTTCACTTGCCAGAAATGCAGCCACACAGCTTTATATGCTCACGTTATTTACTGCCACTTTCCTTTTGATAAAAAAAAAAAGTACCTTGTGCCAAGGTTTGGGAGCCTGCATGCGCTTTACGCCATTTAGTCTGTTTTTCTTCAGAAGGGAACTGCTGCGCAGACTTAAGACATTTAGGTGATGATCTGTTGTATATAATTGGTGCCCCCACTTATAGCCCTAGATTTAACCCTTGACTCGCTGTATTTAATGCTGACACTAACGTAAACTTTTATTTCGCGCTGAGGATATGAGCATTACGGAATTTCCTTTGCTGGAGATGAATCACTCACATTATTGCTTTTTTCCTCTCCAGCCCTCTGGATATTTAGTCTAACCTCGTAGTCCACATCATTTTTTTCCTCCTTACATCTCCAAGGTTTATGGCTTTCACTGTGCATGGTCTAATTATCTAATTAAGCTTGAAAAGGTTTTTCAGGAATTGGCCTGACATCTACAATCTTTGTATATTGTAAAAGAGGTAACATATTAATGTATATTTATAGCTCATTTATAACATGTGTGAAACATGATCTGGGCTGCTTAGGAAATGTGAAAAGGCTGCTATTTTATTTCAGTTGATGTGCTAACAATATTTCAGAGAGGAGAAATGCTGGCTGATGGGGATCAGTAATAGCTCTCCTATTTAATTATACAATGGCAGGTTTGTGTGGCGCATCCTGACTTGATATTTATAGAACAAGGAGCATTACATCCTAAATGATTTTATGTCACTAATAAAATTCAGCATGGTGAGAATACTGGCAGATATGAGTTCACATTGCACGTCGGCCCTATGGTTATTCACATACACAGAGGAGTATTCATTCACCCATTCAGCCTGGGCTAAATGAAAGGAGAGGGGCGTGTATTTATTACATTTCTCCTGGTGCTTACATGCACGGGGAATACTCTCAGGGATTACACTCCTGCTTGGGATGCAGAGGGGCTCTTACGTGCGGCAGACATTAACCTCTGAATGAGGACTCCTTCTTACAAAGCGCTGTTTGCTCAGCTCTGGAGCACAATCAGGTTTTGCTAGGTTGGAGGTAGCCCGGCCCAGGCTGTGCCAGCTGGAGTCCTGCCAACCTTCAGCAGG
Source organism: Hepsetus odoe (assembly GCA_017165825.1). Classification (NCBI taxonomy): domain Eukaryota; kingdom Metazoa; phylum Chordata; class Actinopteri; order Characiformes; family Hepsetidae; genus Hepsetus; species Hepsetus odoe. The sequence goes on along the minus strand of CM029374.1, from coordinate 19,281,805 downwards.
AGTTTCTCTTTTCTTCTGTTTGATATTTTCTTTACAGCCATTCAGGGGAGCAGAGCAGGGCAAGGCAGACAGAGTCTGACTGAAGCAAGAGCCTTAAAGACATAAAAAGACCCACTTTAAAGTGTATACTTCTGTACTGACACAAAGGGCAGGCTCCAGTGCAATTGCATTTGTATAGCTTTTTACTGAAGGGCTGCAACACTCGGCAGTCACAGAGAAGGCCGAGTGGCCTGGGCAAAGGGGAAGTGTTCATAGCGTGACTGCTTCTCTCTATTAGAAGATGCCTCGTTTTAATAACCACCTCATTTCCTTTCTCTGCACATATTTGCACTAATGTTTTGGATATTAGGAAAGTACAGCCCCTGAGCCGTTTCATGTTGGATAAACACCACTGTACTTAGCCACAAGTATGCAGCCGTCAAATTATTTTCCCTATTTTTCCAGACTTTCTGATTCCTTTCACGCTCTTATGCAACATGTATCTGGTAAACGTAGAGCCTTGTTGCGCTCTCCGTAGTCCCCACTTCTGATTCCGGTAAAGTCTGGCTCACACACAGTATTGCTTTGCTTTGCTTGCATTGGTAGGACACCGGCAGAAGCTGGAGGACCCTCCTAAGCCTGGCCTGTTCTCAGAGCGCCTTAGCGAACTGGAGCGCCTCCGCCAGACAACCATGAGAGTCGCCGTGCCAACACAGAGCCCCAGGCCCTCTCTCAACCCAGCAGCCAACTCTTTTAGCCCACAGGGACAGACGCAGATCCCAGGTATATGACAGGGTTGGCCAGTGCTTAGTCCTCTTAGTGTCTAAAGTTTACATCTTTAGTTTTATCACTGAAGCAATAAGCCTAAAGTGGCACACACATACAATACACACATTGAAAACTTATCATGTAGAATATCTTTACATCATACATACACTTTCACCTAATGCACACTCAAAACAAGGGTGGTAAAATAATTCTTTACACAAACATTTTTGGTTTCTTAAAGAACATTTGATCAAATTTGTGGAAAAAATGCTTGAATGCTTTCATGAACATGAAAATCTTTTTTCAAATTTAAAGACCACACTTGTTAAAATAAAGACATTTTTTTCTTTGCTAGTGATCAAAGATCCTTTGTAGCATCTTTAAAGAGTTTGCTCCTGCTTTGTAATTTGAATTAAGCACTGTATCTGAATAAGCGCCCACAAATGCACAAATGCAGGCCTCATAATGGCTTCTATTACTTTTAGTAGTAGTTTTTAGCTGGGAACTTTTGTCCATTTTTATAGATTACAATATAATTCATTGTCAGAAGCTATTTAGCAAGCATATAACACATTTTCTTCACAGAAGTTTTCAAATACTTCACGTAAAAGGAACGAACCATTTTTTTTTTTTTTTTTTTTTTTTTTTTTGCTAAACTGACAGCGGAGTGTACTAGAGCATGCAGATGAAAGTTTAATGTGGAGGACTTTGTGCAAACACTGGAAAATATCTCCTTAAGTGAAGACTTAAGAAATAGATTAAATACGTTCAGTTGAAAGAAATATTTCTAAATATTTCAAAGATGTACTAAATATAGATGAAAAGCAATATAAATAGAAGCAGTAATGTTTTTGGATTATGTACAAAGCATCCTTTCCTGCCACTTCTAATTAACACTTCATTGGATTTGTCTGATAACATCACCTTAATTCTATTAGCTTTGTCAAAATATTTGAACGTTGCTTCTTCCTCTGCTTTGGCACGTCATGGCCCCACTGCATTTTTTCCACACTCGTTCAACTTCAGAACTAAATGCAAATGTTTACTATTAACTTGGACTCCCACCAGGCCTTAGCTTGTCAGAACAGACACCATGTTTACCAGATGAATGTGGAAAGCAAACAGGAAGACATTCTTGGCTTGCTCTTCACATTAAGACTATTAAAGTATTTGCATACTAGGTGCTATTAGTCTAGCCACACCTTTGTTTCACAACTTTGTTGTGTTGGCATATTTCTGCACAGGTATTGCAGTAAAACACTTTAGAAAAAATGGGGGAAAAAATGAAAAAGGGTGCAAGTCTGCAGATATTTATTTACAGTATGGTTTAAAAGTATGGTAATCTAAAGTATGGTTTTAGCAACAACAAAAAAAGTTGATTCTTTTGTTTTGCAATAAGGGTTTAGAACTCAACCAGAGTCCATTTCCTTTATGAAAAAGTAAATATGATCTAATATGATCTAATCTAGTTTAAACTCATAGGCCTCCAAGTGTCACACACTTGCCTCATGGTAAAAAAATGTTGCATAGCTAAAAGCACTAATGGTCATCTTGAATCTTGAATTTTGTTGCTGATGCTGGTTAACTTGCTACGTTTGAGCTCAAATCTTTTTTCTTACTTTTGCTGCGGCTGTTGTTTGTGCAGACCCGCGGCAGGCTCAGTCATCTCCGCCATGGTCATACGAACAGCCCTACACACCCTACTTGAGCCAGATGACTTCTCCCTCCATCCACTCCACCACTCCCCTCTCCTCCACTCGAGCCACTGGCCTGCCTGCCATCAGCGATGTGCCAAGACGCCTCTCAGGTAAACACTCATGCATGCCACCCACATCCAGCTGCAGTAGGACTATCCATATAATGTTGAGCCTACGAATACTGTGTGTGTGTGTGTGTGTGTGTGTGTGTGTGCGTGTGCGCACACCTTCATATATTCTTCTCTGAGAGTATTTTCTTAGTTAAATGATCACATCATAAAGTTTTGTCTAAATGTTCACCAGCCTCTTTCTCTCCTGGACTCCACTGAAGTCAAATCAAAGCAGATTTTTCCCTTCTCAACTTTTTGCTTTATAAGCATTTTGTTGCATGAAAAGCTTACCTAGGGGCAAATATCTTTCAACCAATAGCACCTTTAAAAATAGAGAGAATATGAAAGTATATCTCTCCTTGCCCCTATCCCCCTCCACTTGTGCCTTTGAACTCGAGAAAAGCTCCCTTTGAACGGGCTTGAAAAGGAACAATAAAAACGAATAGAGTTTCTGACTCACACACCTCAATAGGTAAAGGCTGTAAAGACTTGAAGCTCCATGAGTGGAAAAGTTCTGTGTGTTCGTGCTTTTATCGGCAGAGCGAGCATTACACTAGGAACAAACACCAAGCATGAACGTCTCCTTCAATACACCTGTTTGACTCCTTGCCAGGTTGTTTTTGAACGTTTTCCCCCTGTGGCTCCGCACCTTAACTGTTTTCTTTGAGCGTGGGCTAAATGTGAAAGTTTAAATGACTCCTCAGTGTGCCTGCTCATTGCCTGCTTTTTGAACCACCGCCAGCTGCCTTGTTGGGTTTGATTAGTTTAGATTTCACCATGCTTTCATCTTGGAGATGTCAGTCTTTGTTCTTTCCTCAAAGAGACACACGCACCTCTTGGTCCTAACGCCCTCTATTCTTCCTTTGATAGGCTATGAATGTCCCTGCGCCGGGAGGGGACGTCCCACTGCAGTTTATTCTGAGCAGCTGCTATGCTGTCCTATCCTTCTTTTCTATTCTTCCCCACCTTGCGGCTCATATTTCGCTCAGGCTCTTTGCTCTTTCACGAAGTCTCAGTCCAAGACTCTGATGAAGGACATGCAGAGGAGAATAACTGATTAACAATTTATTACTGTTGTATGCAACAGTTGTGTATTTTATTAGCTGTTTTTGATCTGTACATATTTTTCATCAAAGCACAATTTATTAGCTTTTTTGGGGCAAAGAAGGATTTTTCATCCCTCATAAATAATATGGTGGCAAGTCAACTTGGCCCAGTTGCCAAACAAGTTGGCCGTGCATTTGAATGTCCTAAGCTTTGCCCCAACTGATGGCAATGGCTGCTTTACACCTTAGAAAGACACTTAATACAAATTGAAATAGAAGGAAAACCTATCGAAAAAAAGTGAAGAGTATGTGATTAAGATCACATTGTGCTTTTCAACATCACATGTACGCTCTAAGTAGGCATTCTCTTCCTGGCCACAGGATTTAATTTTATTGCAAGGAAAGGAAGAACATTTTCCAAAAGCTAAGGAGACACATTTTAAAGAGCACATTTTCCCCATTTTCTTGTAATTTTTTTCTTGAAGTTTGTTTGCATTTGTGTGCTTCTTATAACAAGAACAGTCGTAAATCAGTTTTTACAGTCGTAAATACATGCCTTCAAACCCTATTAAATTCCTTACAATTAAACTGTACATGTTGCTGTGCATTTATGAAGAAAATGAAGAAAATGTACTGCAAAAAATGGCACTAATCTAAACACTGTTTAGATTCCGTTTGTTTTTTTGTTTTTTTAATATTGAAAATAAGGAAGCACACTTCTTCAACTAGATTACTAAACTGCAGTATACTGGATGAGCAGTGTGTATACTCTTGAAAAAGTTGAGACATCATAGCAAGTTTCAGTCAAATTGGCTTATGTGGACTCATAAGTGCCTTAAAACTGTGTTAACATAATAAATGCTTTTAAAAAATTCCACAAAATTGGCCCTCTAAGGATGTGGAGGGGATATGATTTGATCCACGGGCCTCTGTTTCATTGTCTGCCTAGTATTTCTTGTTGGACTTGAAAAGGCAGGGTGGGAGCAGATAACATGAGGAGCCGATGTGTGTGTAATTGGCCACACATGTTCTCATGAGCTTGTGGACCCATCATTAATAGGTGCTGTAGGGCCACCCAATGTATTGTGTGTTATTTGTTGGCTTTTACACTACTGATATATCACAGGAGGCTGCAATAAGCAAAATTTTATTGTAGGCTAGCAGTACCAATCCTGAATGTTCAGAAGGAGTGTTTTGATGAATTAGCGTATTCACATGATCCTAAAAAAATAATTTTGCTCTCTAACTATGCCACATAAGGACTTTCTAACACAATCACAATAGGTAACCACTTAATCACCCGATTTTGTGCATCCATGTTTGCTGGAAGTGACAGAAGAGAAGGGCCGCTGTGAGATGGGGGAGAGTTGGGTGATGATAGGGAAGAGGCTTAGGGAAGCCTTTTTCTGCATTTGCACTCTTTTGGCCCAGTGCTTTGGTAGCCACAGCCCATTAGTGGTTTCTAATTTTTAGAAAAGCCAAGTGAGGGTCTGAGAGAGCAGATCAGCCCTTCTCTCTGGCTAATCGCAGACGTGCAACCACATCTGAGGCTGCTCATTATGCATCCCATGGAAACTGTTTTCCCCTCAAACTGCTTCCATATGTGCTCCCGCTTTATCCTGCACTTACTCCTCTTTGATATTTTTGTGAATATATGTGTGCGTACACATGAATGCACAAAATAAACTCACAAATAAGAGAAGATAAGGCAGATTATTTCACTCTACAGCAGTGGAGAAATATATAGGTGTTAACAAGACTGGTTTTTATGTTCTTTCAGCATGTCATGGCTAATAGGAGGTGGTTAAGGGCTTTAGTGTTTACTGTTGGTAGTCGATGAGAGGGTGTAGAAAGCGAATGCCTGCATAGACGGTTTTCAGCGATTCTCTAAGAGGATATTAAGACAAGACATTGTAATGCTAATGTAATGTTTGTTTTGACATTCAGAGCCCATAATCTAAAGCTGTCTCAATATCCATTGTGAGAAGGGTAATAAAACAGCAAGAGACTTAAAAACTGGTGTTATTAAAGTGGCGATTACAAGAAGTGTTCCACAGCGCCCCCTTTCGGGCAGAATTTTTTTAATCAAAGGGAATGATTCAAGTGGAGTCAGGTTACCCCTTAATGTGCATTTATCATAGTTTTACCATGATAATGAAATATAACTGTTATTAATCACAGAATTAACCAGTGAACTGCATTTGCATTAGACATTTCTTTCATTTATTTAAATTTTAAGCAATAATTAATACGTTCTGCTTTTTAAATTAGTGATCATTTTATTTTGAATAAGTGCTCATTAAAATGTTAAATCATAATTGATTATCTCCTCTTCTTTTTGAAAATTAAAGTGTCACTGATTGTATGACTTCACATTTGATGGATTTTATTTGCTGGTTTCAGTAGTAAATAAGTAATAATGAATAAATAATTACTGCATGCTCTTGTTGTGACATAATGTCTGAGAGTCAAACAGTACTTGGCTGAAAATCTGTCGACTAATGCTTACATTTCTCCAACTTTTAGGTACGTCTGATCTGAGCCCATTCACAGCTGACCCACGGCAGTTTGAGCGTCAGTTCCCCAGCCTGTCTTCTCTCACTGATACACGCTTTCCCAGTCCAAGGATGCACTACCCTGCCACTTTTACCTACACCCCCACCCCAGTCACCTCAGGCATGTCTCTGGGCATGTCCACCACCACCCACTACCACACCTACCTGCCTCCCCCCTACCCCGGCTCCACCCAGAATCAGAGCGGGCCCTTCCAGACCAGCAGCACCCCGTACCTTTACTATGGTACATCATCCGGGTCATATCAGTTCTCCATGGTGCCGGGGGGTGACCGCTCGCCCTCTCGCATGCTGCCTCCCTGCACTAGCGCCTCAACGGGCAGCTCCTTGATCAACCCCAACCTGCCCAGTCAGACTGATGGAGGAGAGGCAGACGGAAGCCACAGCAGCTCTCCAACTGTCCTCAGCTCCAGTGGCAGGATGGACGAGTCCGTTTGGCGGCCATATTGAGAGAACCCTGAGGCAATTAGGCCATAAAAGTACTGCTCACCTCAAAGACATAGCATAGTGGTTTCCAGTTATGGTCCCGGATTGCTTCTGCCATACACATTGGAGTATGTTCTGTGCTCTGACACACAAATTAGCTCAGGAAGGTTTTGGTAGGAGTGTAAATCTCAGACCTCAAAACATTTCATATTAATTACAGTTGTTTAGGAAATGCTCTGGTGTGTTATGGACTTTCATTGTTGAATATGTTCATAAGAATAATATTTTCATCCCATTAAGAGCTGAGAGTGAGCATTTAGCCTTAATTAATAGTATTTAAATGGATAAAAATGTAATATAACCATCCAAAATGAGTTAATTTGCCATTTTCTGATTCATGCATGCATCAACACTCCTAGCTTTTTACTGAACAGTTGGATCATGTGCTTTAGAGCTGGGGAAACACTACAATATGCGAGGCAGAAGTACCCCAGGATCAGGACTGAGAAACGTCGATGTGGTGCAAGAGCTGATTTCTGTAACAAGTGTCTTTATGGAATTGGTTTCTGAAGCACAATTGTTTATGAGGTAAACAATGGTTACAAATGCTACGGTGTACAGAGCAGTGTATTTTTAGTACAATCTTTCACATCACCCTAACAGGGAATGAGTAAAGGCATTACTTTGAGCTATCTGACATTCCACTGCAGAATCAGTGCTTGCTGTACAAGCAATCAGTTACTGAATTGAACTGGCGTATAGAAGAACTTTTATCGTATTAGTTATGCGTCTTCCAGGTTATTGACTGAGAATATTTTCATACTAATTTAGTGATTTTTTTACACTGAACCTTTTTTAATCTTTTTTTTTTTTATTTATGCGTGAAAGCTCAGCTATTTTAAACAGTACCTGGTGACTATATAAGCCCTTGGATCTCCTTAATTTATGTATAAAATTGTAGCAGATAGGGTCTGATTAAGAAGCAATATAAGCCATATAAACCTTAAATTATGCAAAGTGGTTAGAGGGACAAAATTTAGGACGCTTGAATAATATTTTTGGGAATGATAAATAATTTAACTGTATATTTACTCTTTCGTAATTTAAAGACTTTTTTATTATGCTTGCAAGGCAATCAAATATTTGCTATGTAAACAATGAAGGAAAGAGAGTTGTCAGGCTCTGTCCTTGGATAAAATCTATCTGTGTTCCTCCTTAAAAACCACTGTGTTTATGGTGGTTTATAAATGAGTGGCACTTACAAAAATATGAAGACCCAAGTCTTGAACTGAGCGAACCATTTATTTACACATACAGTAAGTGGCATATTCCACTCTCAGTTCCTTTTCTGACTTCGTTATCCAATGTTTATCAAGTTAATTTATTTTAAATTACTTCTTTATTTAATGTTGTTGAGTGACTACAAGCAAGACCAATAGCATGCAGCAGTAGCCTCAGTAGCCTCAGTCTTTCCATGTTCACATGGAGGTTGCCTGTTAACACTATCGTTAATGTTCCCTTTCAGTTGACATCAATCATGCCCTTATAACCGCATATATATATATATATATATATATATATATATATTATATATATATATATATGTTTTTACAGCCTCTACCTATAGCCTCAATGCATGTACATGATTCATCCCAGTGATCAGCCTTTAATTCTTAAACTGGACCACTGACTGTGTGAAGACAGGTGAACACTATGCAAAAACTCTTAGAGCAGCATAAACTATGAAGCGATTTCTCAGACATAACTTTGTGACTGTGCTTTTGTGCATCTCAGAAGTGGAACTTTGTGCTGTCAAAAGAAGTGGTACAGTTTTTACTGAAATTCTAGGTCAAGCATTTTTTAGATTTGAACATTTAAACATGTTCTACCCTGATCAGCCATGATATTAAAACTGCTTACAAGAATAATGAATAGCATTTATTATCTGGTTGCAATGGTATCTGGTTGAGGTGGTATATATATTTAGCAGCAAATGAACAATTACTCGTTAAAGTTTTGTTGGAAGCAGGAAAAATGGTCAAGTATCTGAGTAACTTAGTCAAAGACCAACCAGTGATAGCTTTGAAGGGCATGGTATTTCATGGTCAGTCAACAGGGTCATAGGTGCCTGAGGCTCATTGCTATGCATGGGATTTAAGGTTAGACAGTGTGGTCAAATCCCACAGAACAAGAGCACAAATCATTGTAAAAATGAAAGCTGGTTATGATAAAAAGCTATCAGATGACCCAGTGCATCTCAGCTTGCTACACACGAGGTCTAAGTTGCATCAAACAATTCAAGGGTGCCCATGCTGACCCCTGTGCACCATCAGATTCCTATACAGTGATATTGTAACCATCAGAAATTGAGCAATTGCACAAGGTGACCTGGTCTGACTAATCATCTTTCACATCATGTTGACTGCTAAGTGTGTCAACTACCGCGGAAAGTGATGGCATTGGCATCCAGGCAAGTTGGTGGAGCCCATCTTTTGTTTGAAAGCCTGGCATTCATGTGGATGTTACTTTGACATTTACCATCTACCTAAACATTATTGCAGATCAAGTACATGCCTTCATAGTAACAGTATTCCCTATTGGCAGCAGCCTTTTCAAGTAAAATTGTTTAGAAATGGCTTGAAGAACATGACAGAGAGTTTAAGTGTTAACTTAGCCTTCAAATTCATATGGATCAGAGCAATTGCAGGTGTGCAAACTGATTCATGGAGGCCCCTTTTGCTGCCAGATACTACACCACACCTTCACCTGTCTTGTGGAGTTTATTGCTCGATGGTTCAGAGCTGTTTTTGGGGCTTAAAGCTGACCTACACAATAATAAGCCTCTGGTTTTAAAGTTATGACTGATTTCATAAAGCAAATTTTGTAAACAGATGTCAAAAAATATAGGCTGGTCTAAATGACTTAAAATTGATTATTTGAGTAAAGACCTATCCTTTCAGTTTCTAATTGTGAAATTATTTATTCCTCTGCAAAACATAATGTGTCAAGGTGATTTCTTACCAACAAGAAATCTGGAATAATAACGTTGACTTTATATTTGTAATGGTGTAATTTTGTACAAGTTTTAATCAAAGTCTTTGAAAATGTTTGTGTGTTTTTGGATTCAGACAAAAAGTGGTAATTCATTGTTAAAGTGTAAGTTAAAAGGCTGCGGGCAGCACCCTGGGATGCAATGTCATTTTTTTTTTTTTTTTTTCAATTTTACCTGGAACAAAGCACTTCTTTTTTTTCTTTTTATTTTTGTTTGTTTTGTTTTTTTTAATGATGCCTAAATGTTAAGAGAAAAAGGGAAACTGGCCATGTAATCCGCTGACCATAATGTGGTGTTTCAAGATCATGATAGTAGGCTCTAAGCAAGTGATAGTAGGCTCTAAGGTGACACTGAGCTTCCACCTGATCCATTACATAAAATTTGCAGAAACAGTTTGGCCCACTGTGAGGAGTGGCCTTCGCTTATAGGCAGCAGTAAGCAAGTCATCATACATGGTACTCAATATTCTTGAGTGTGAGTGTGTGTGTGTGTGTGTGTGCAAGTATGTGTGTATGCATGTGTGCGTGCGTGCAAGTGTGTGTGTGAGCATGTGTTTGTACAGTACAATACAGGTACAGTAATGAAAGCCTCATTAATAATAGTCAGGGTTAACTAGTGCATTAAGCAGACCTGCTGAGCGCGAGGTCACATTAATGCTTCTAGACCTCAGATTGATCACTTGGCTTTCCTCCAATCGTCCTTCAGTTTGATTCCTACTTTTCTTTAAATAGTGTCTTTTGGCTGTGAGAAGAGCGAACATGTTTACAGTACTGCGAGCAGAATTAAAGAGCCTGTGCACTGTTACCATGTTATTACTCATTTGTTTGATATTACAGTTAGACTGACTTTGGCCTGCCTGAATAATATGTTTCAGTTGCATCTCCAAACCATAGTCATGCAAGTGATCCTGAATTTTTGAGTTAAGTCAAGCAGTTGACAAATGTGTGGCTTAGGAATCCTGAGCCTCAAGAATGCCTATGTAAGTCATCTTCATAAGAAACTGTGGTCAGCAAATGCGCTGCTGAATTCACTTCAACAATTTTTCTTTTGCAAGTACACTCAGCTGTCTGATTGGTGGGATTCACAGGTCTTCAAAGGTTCCTTGGGATTCATAAGTAACCAAATAAGCAAGCACCTCTGCTTTAATGATGTATAACAGACTGGGAGCAGAAGATCTCAGAAGATGCTGTTATTTCAAGCATTAGCAAAGTCACACCTTCGCAGCAGAACGTCCCATGTTGTCGGGCAGGTCACGAGTTCAGCCGCATTTTTCAAACCAAGTTCAAACCAGACAGCAGAGAAAAGCAAACGCTTCTGCACATTGTCTGTAACTTTGCACTCTTACATCAGGTCAGAACATGTCTCTCAAATGCAGTGTTTTGTATGTAATATTCTGGAAATAAACCCATCATAATTTTTTTACATGAATAACCATTTTTTGTAATAATCATCATAAATGTTTAGTTTGTAAAATCTGCTGCAGAACATTTTTTGTTTACTTTTACCATTGCTTTCCATGCACATACTGTACAGACCTTTATGCCGAGTTGGTCAGTCAACCTGATTTGCCGTCTCACATTGTTTGTTGCTTTGATGCATTTACTTGTGGAATTTTCACCAGTTTCTGTGGGACTAACAATCCTGTAAAAATTGTGAGATTGTCGAACATTTCTAATGATTGTATCATTGGTCTTGGAGAATAAAAAGTGCATTTTGTTAAGATGTGTGGTCGACCCCCTCCCCTTTCTTATCCCAGTTTTCTGGAGAACTTCAAGCACAAAGGTCTCGATGAAGTGACAAGGCAGTACTAAATCCAACCAGTCTTAAATGCCCCAGACTGTATAATATTTTCTGCTCTACCTTTTTTAACTGCAGCATCCTGTCTCTCGTCTAGACATCAGTATATGAGACTGTAGAGCAGGTGCTTCCTAAGAAAAATGAACTAGTGTTGCAACCACCAAGGGGAGTGAGAAAACTACTTCAACTGGCTTTTACCGAGTTACAGTTGGAAAAACATGCCCGGAGGCACAGCCAGTGTGCACTGTGTAGATAGACGTGCATTGGAAACCCTCCACATGGTCAACAAGTAAAGAAAAATTGCCATATGGTACCTCCGGAGTCATTCAGGCTGTATCTAAAGTCATGATTAGTTCTGAATGCACTTGCAGTCCCACTTAAATTGTCAGCTGACTTTCTGTGGCCAACAGCTCACTGAACTGAACTGGACCATTCTGGTGATTTTAAGGCCCTCTTGTTTGGTTGAGAAGAGTTTTGCAGAAACTCTTCATAAGGAGCCGAAGCACAACAGGCCTGGGTTTTCCATTAACATTCCCAGTCTGACATGTCAAAATGAATCGGCCTATTCACACATCTCTGATGCTGATCTGAGTTTGGCCTTGAACTACCTCCATCCCATTGCTCAGCTCAGATTTTAAGGGAAAAAAAAAAAAGAAAAAGATGGTCATGTTGATATTCTGTAGTGTGTTTATTGAAGGAGGCTTATCTGAATGTGCTTAATATTGTGTATGGACAGACCTAAATCTCCCCAGGACTCTATAAGTCGCTCTTCCAGACCGTATTGTAAATTTCCGCCCAAGACTTTCATAACATACAAGATGAGAAGTACAAATGTCCCATTGTATACCACGTGTTGATCAATCCAAACTGATTTGTTAGATGAAAAGGGTCTGTTAATGCAGGGAGATTTTTAAACACGGCGCCCACTGTTTGTCTAAAGTTACACTGAAGGCCCTTTAAACAGCCATATCATTGAATGCAAACATCCTAAAGTTCAGCTTGGACCAATGTTTGCCTTGGAACACATCAGTCAGGAAACTCAATAGCCTATTTTAGTAATGCTTGCTAACAGCCATCTTGATACAGCTACAAATGGGTTATTTCTTTCAGAAAAATAATATGAACATAACACTGGGCAATTTGACGACAGTTATTGTGATAAATTACATCATGATAGTCTTTCCTGAGAATACTTTGATATCATCAGTGATTTAAGAGCACTGACTGCCTGCATGTTTTTTTACTAAGAGAGCAGAACCAGTCCCATTTAATGGGATTAAAGCAGTTCATTCTGGAAGACCGTATTCATATTTTTGTGCCATTACTGATTCCTTCTTCTCCATTCAAATGTATCATATTCTCTGAAAAACACGTATCATCATTTATCATGTTTTGTGAAAATCTCTATAAAGTATCAAAATATTTATGCCTCATTGCCCCTGTTTCTAAGTAAAAAAGACATTTTGTCAGTTTGAACAACACAGCACAGCTTACAGCGAACCAATACTTCTGAACATAACCCATCACACGTGAACAGAGCTGCAGGAAGCCATATCCAGCTAATTAATAAGTTAATATTTGTCATTGTGAAATACAGCACATCACTCAGTGAACAAAGTGCATCTTCTGCATTTATCTCATACACACCATGCAGCAGTGAGAAGCCACATCAAGCATGCATGGGGACAGTACCTTGCTCAAGGGTACCTCAGGGTAACCTTCTGATCTGGGACTCAAACCCAAGATTTTCAGATCACGGTGCCAAGTGCCTGATACTGCAGTATCAGGTTGAAGAGTGGAGCAGACAGGGCACCAACTCTTCCGTCTCCCGCTTCTAAAGATCTATTTAATACGCATTCTAGAGGTTGTTTCCGATATTAAACTAAACAAGATACTAAACTCGCCAAAGGCCAATCTTAGCCAAAAGGCCCTGATGTGATGGACATGCGGTGCATTGTGCAGGCCTTTCTCTGCATTCTGGAGACTCTGACGCGTCTGATCCAGAATCAGGTGCAAAAGGACGTGAGTATGGGGAACACCACACCAGCTCATGGATGTGTGTAGAGGGCAGGTGACAAATGAATCCTAGCAGAGGAGCTGCCAGGAGCTGCGGTGTCCAAACCAACAGAAAGTCTCTGTGTTTCCTCGCTCCCGTCTCCTGTCTTTATTTTAGCAACACTGATTTACGCATCATTTCCTATATTTCTCCTCGCATGAAATACGAGGGCTCTGGTTTCGCCGCGCTGTTTGTGAGGGGTCAGTCATTTCTCATAGTATTTAAACCCCCGGCTGCTCCAAATCATTTCGCGAGCGATCGCAGCCCGCCTGGCGACCCGCCAGCGGCCCAGCCCGTTTCACTGAGCCCCGCCGGCCAGTGCGCTCGGTGGGACACCTGAAAACAGAGCCCCCCGGTGTCCCCGGGCTGTCTGAGGGCTGCAGACGGGCTGGTGATTTATGCTGGCAGCGCGGCGGCCGCTGCTGGTGAAATATTTGCTGCCGCCGGGAGCAGATCCGGACAAATGAAGTGTGAAGCTCGCGGGAGCTGAGGGCGGCGGAGCTCACTGATCAGAGAGCAGTTCATCAGCCCAGCATCGCACTCATCCATCAGGGCTCACAGGCACCAGCGCGTTAGGGGTGCTGTGGTTCACAGGTCAACAGTATCCAACGTGGATGGAGAGTAAAAAAATACACGTGAATTAAAAGTGTGTGGAGAATAAACAGATCACAGAAACATTCCACCCACTCTATTCACTTCCAACAGTAGGCCAATGCCAGAAAGATGCCCCCTAGTGGACACTTCTTGGCGCCGATGCTGGTGGAAGTATTATGGTCAAGTCAAGTAGGTCATTTAGTAAGAATTACTCCGGGGGGTCCTGTCCCTGAAATTAGGACATGGAAGTCGCTCTGGATAAGAGCGTTTGCTAAATGCTGTAAATGTATTTCGACCATATACACGGTACACAGTTAAACAAAATAACGGTCCTCCAGGACCATGCTGCAACACATGAGACAACTCAGGACATGACATGGAAGACACCACGAGACAAAAGACCAGTGCAGACAAGACAACAATAAATGCAAAACAATTTTGTACAACAGAGAACATGAGTGGAATAGAGCAGCAGTATCATAACTAACACTGTACAGAGCAGCAGTATCATAACTAACACTGTACAGAGCAGCAGTATTATAACTAACACTGTACAGAGCAGCATAACACTGTACAGAGCAGCAGATTAGCAACTAACACTGTACAGAGCAGTACCACACTGTACAGAGCAGCAGTATCATAACTAACACTGTACAGAGCAGCACTAACACTGTACAGATCAGCAGTATCATAACTAACACTGTACAGAGCAGCACTAACACTGTATAGAGCAGCAGTATCATAACTAACACTGTACAGAGCAGCAGTATTATAACTAATACTGTACAGAGCAGCAGTATCATAACTAACACTGTACAGAGCAGCAGTATCATAACTAAATACTGTACAGAGCAGTATCATGAATCTCAACACTGTACAGAGCAGCACCAACACTGGGCAGAGCAGCAGCATCATAACTAATACTGCACAGAGCAGCAGTATCATAACTAACACTGTACAGAGCAGCAGTATCATAACTAATACTGTACAGAGCAGCAGTATCATAACTAACACTGTACAGAGCAGCACTAACACTGTATAGAGCAGCAGTATCATAACTAACACTGTACAGAGCAGCAGTATCATAACTAACACTGTACAGAGCAGCAGTATTATAACTAATACTGTACAGAACAGCAGTATCATAACTAACACTGTACAGAGCAGCACTAACTAACACTGTATAGAGCAGCAATATTAAAACTAACACTGTACAGAGCAGCAGTAACTAACACTGTACAGAGCAGCAGTATTTCACCAACACGTGCCAGAGCAGCAGTATTATAACTACCACTCGTACAGAGCAGCAGTACTACAATCCAATACTGTACAGAGCAGCAGTATCATAACTAACACTGCACAGAGCAGCACTAACACTGTATAGAGCAGCAGTATCATAACTAACACTGTACAGAGCAGCAGTATCATAACTAACACTGTACAGAGCAGCAGTATTATAACTAATACTGTACAGAACAGCAGTATCATAACTAACACTGTACAGAGCAGCACTAACTAACACTGTATAGAGCAGCAATATTAAAACTAACACTGTACAGAGCAGCAGTAACTAACACTGTACAGAGCAGCAGCATCATAACTAACACTGTACAGAGCAGCAGTATTATAACCACCAATTTAAGCAGAGCAGTATTATAACGCTAACACTGTACAGAGTCACAGAGCATCATAACTAAAACTGGTAGTTGGTGAGCAGCAGTATTATAACTAATACTGTACAGAGCAGCAGTATTATAACTAATACTGTATAGAGCAGCAGCATTATAATACTGTATAGAGCAGCAGTATCATAACTAACACTGTACTGAGCAGCAGTATTATAACTAATACTGTACAAAGCAGCAGTATCATAACTAACATGTACAGAGCAGCAGTATTATAACTAACACTGTACAGAGCAGCAATCTTTAACACTGCAGAGCAGCAGCATTATATCCAACTAATACTCATACAGCAGCAGCATTACAATACTGTATAGACAGCAGATCATAACCAACACTGGTACAGCAGGCTGCATCATAACTAATAGCATAGAGCAGAGCAGTATTATAATTCAATACTGTACAGAGCAGTATTATAACTAATACTGTACAGAGCAGCAGTATTATAATACTGTATAGAGCAGCAGTATTATAACTAACACTGTACAGAGCAGCAGTATTATAACTAATACTGTACAGAGCAGCAGTATTATAATACTGTATAGAGCAGCAGTATCATAACTAACACTGCACTGAGCAGCAGTATTATAACTAATACTGTACAGAGCAGCAGTATCATAACTAATACTGTACAGAGCAGCAGTATCATAACTAACACTGTACAGAGCAGCACTAACACTGTACAGAGCAGCAGTATCATAACTAACACTGTACAGAGCAGCACTAACTAACACTGTATAGAGCAGCAGTATCATAACTAACACTGTACAAAGCAGCACTAACTAACACTGTATAGAGCAGCAGTATCATAACTAACACTGTACAGAGCAGCAGTATTATAACTAACACTGTATAGAGCAGTAGTATCATAACTAACACTGTACAGAACAGCAGTATTATAACTAACACTGTATAGAGCAGCAGTATTATAACTAACACTGTACAGAGCAGCAGTATTATAATACTGTATAGAGCAGCAGTATTATAACTAACACTGTGCAGAGCAGCAGTATTATAACTACTACTGTATAGAGCAGCAGTATTATAACTAATACTGTACAGAGCAGTAGTATTATAATACTGTTTAGAGCAGCAGTGTATCACGTAAATAATAATTGTTAACAGCAGTATTGCAATGAAATACTGTATAGAGCAGCAGTATTATAACTAATACTGTACAGAGCAGTAGTATTATAATACTGTATAGAGCAGCAGTATCATAAATAACACTGTACAGAACAGCAGTATTGTAACAAATACTGTATAGGGCAGCAGTATTATAACTAATACTGTACAGAGCAGCAGTATTATAACTAAAACTGTATAGAGCAGCAGTATTATAACTAACACTGTACAGAGCAGCAGTATCATAACTAACACTGTACAGAGCAGCACTAACACTGTACAGAGCAGCAGTATCACAATCAACTAATACTGTGACAGAGCAGCACTAACTAACACTGTATAGAGCAGCAGTATCATAACTAACACTGTACAAAACAGCACTAACTAACACTGTATAGAGCAGCTGTATCATAACTAACACTGTATAGAGCAGCAGTATCATAACTAACACTGTACAGAGCAGCAGTATTATAACTAACACTGTATAGAGCAGCAGTATCATAAATTACACTGTACAGAACAGCAGTATTATAACGAATACTGTATAGGGCAGCAGTATTATAACTATTACTGTATAGAGCAGCAGTATTATAACTAACACTTTACAGAGCAGCAGTATCATAACTAACACTGTACAGAGCAGCACTAACACTGTATAGAGCAGCGGTATCATAACTAACACTGTACAGTACTAACTATCACTGTATAGAGCAGTATCATAACTAACACTGTATAGAGCAGAAAAAGGCCATAACTAACACTGTACAGAGCAGCAGTATTATAACTAACACTGCATGAGCAGCAGTATCACAACTAACACTGTACAGAGCAGCAGTATTATAACGAACACTGTATAGAGCAGCAGTATTATAACTAGCACTGTACAGAGCAGCATATAATACTGTATAGAGTAGCAGTATTATAACTAAACACTTCAGAGTAGCAGTATTATAACTAATAATTGTACAGAGCAGCAGTATTATAATACTGTATAGAGCAGTATCATAAATAACACTGTACAGAACAGCAGTATTAAGGAACGAATTTAGCAGATAAAAAAGTAAATATTATATCCAACACTTGGTATTAGGATATAGTATTATAACTACATGACTGCTAGAAAAAGGTAGATAACACTGTCAGTATGCAGTATTATAAACTAACACTTTATAAAGTGCATTATAACCAATACTGTACAGAGCAGAAGCATTATAACTAACACTTACAGGTTGTTGCATCACAACCAACACCGCATAGAGCAGCTGTAATATAAATCCACACTGTACAGAGCAGCAGCATCATAACCAACACCACAGAGACAGCAGATCATAACTAATAAAGTATAGAGCAAGTTGGCATTATAACTAATACTGCATAGAGCAGCTGTAATATGAACTAATACTATATAGACAGCAGCATCACAAACTAATACTACAGATGCAGCATTATAATACCGTATATGTTGCATCATAACCACACCGTACTATATAGCTGCGCATCATAATCCACAAAATATAGAGCAGCAGTATCATAACTAATACTGTATAGAACAGCAGTATTGTAACAAATACTTTATAGGGCAGCAGTATCATAACTACTACTGTACAGAAAGCAGCAGTATCATAACTAACACTGTACAGAGCACCAACACTGTACAGAGCAGCAGATCATGAAAACCAACACTGTACAGAGCAGCACTAACACACTGTACAGAGCAGCAGCATCATAATCCAACACTGTACAGAGCAGCAGTGTTGTAACTAACACCGTATAGAGCAGCAGTATCATGACTAACACTGTACAAAGCAGCACTAACTAATACTGTATAGAGCAGCAGCATCATAACTAACACACCGTACAAAGCAGCACTAACTAACACTGTATAGAGCAGCAGTATCATAACTAACACTGTATAGAGCAGCAGTATCATAAATAACACTGTAAGGAATGTTAGTATTATAACTACCACTGTATAGGGCAGCAGTATTATAACTATTACTGTATAGAGCAGCAGTATTATAACTAACACTGTACAGAGCAGCAGTATCATAACTAACACTGTACAGAGCAGCACTAACTAACACTGTATAGAGCAGCAGTATCTTAACTAACACTGTACAAAGCAGCCCTAACCAACACTGTATAGAGCAGCAGTATCATAACTAACACTGTACAGAGCAGCAGTATTATAACTAACACTGTATAGAGCAGCAGTACTTGAACTAACACTGTACAGCATTATAACTAACACTGTACAGAGCAGCATCATAACTAACACTGCACAGAGCAGCAGTATTATAACTAACACTGTACAGAGCAGCAGTATTATAATACTGTATAGAGCAGCAGTATTATAACTAACACTGTGCAGAGCAGCAGTATTATAACTAATACTGTATGAGCAGTGTGTATTATAACTGACACTGTACAGAGCAGCAGTATTATACTGTATAGAGCAGCACAGCATCACAAATAACACTGTACAGAACAGCAGTATTATAACGAATACTGTATAGGCGTTGCAGCATTATAACTAATACTGTACAGAGCAGTGCATTATAACCACACTGTATAGAGGCAGCAGTATTATAAGTAATACTGTACAGAGCAGCAGTATTATAACTAACACTTTATAGGGCAGCAGTATTATAACTAATACTGTACAGAGCAGAAGTATTATAACTAATACTTTACAGAGCAGCAGTATCATAACTAACACTGTATAGAGCAGCTGTAATATAACTAATACTGTACAGAGCAGCAGTATCATAACTAACACTGTACAGAGCAGCAGTATCATAACTAATACAGTATAGAGCAGCAGTATTATAACTAATACTGTATAGAGCAGCTGTAATATAACTAATACTATATAGAGCAGCAGTATCACAACTAATACAGTACAGAGCAGCAGTATTATAACTAATACTGTATAAGGCAGCTGTAATATAACTAATAATGTAGAGAGCAGCAGTACCATAACTAATACTGTATACAGCAGCAGTATCACAACTAATACAGTACAGAGCAGCAGTACCATAACTAATACTGTATAGAGCAGCAGTACCATAACTAATATTGTACAGAGCAGCAGTATCATGACTAATACTGTATAGAGCAGCAGTATCATAACTAATACTGTACAGAGTAGCTGTAATATAACTAATACTGTATCAGAGCCACAGTACCATAACTAATACAGCACAGAGCAGCAGTATCATAACTAATGCTGTATAGAGCAGCAGTATCATAACTAATGCTGTATAGAGCAGCAGTATTCTTATTAATACTGCAGTGAGGAATTGATATACTGTGAGGAGTTTATCATATCACTCATTAGTGGTCCAGTGGTGGCCTAGGGGCTAGGACCCATGATTGGAAGATTTCGGTTCAAGTCCCAGACCAGTAGGTTACCAAGAGGCTCCCTTCTGCAAACTACTGTCCCCTGTCATTGCTCGCTGGGTTTATGACTGCCAGGTTCTATACTTTTTTTTGGGGGGGGGGGCAAAGGCAGAAGAAGCATATAGTTGGCATATAGTTGCATAAAGTGCTGTGGTTATCGTACTGACAAATACCCATCCACTTCACCATTGGAGAGATGTTCAAGACTTGGTTGCATTTATTTATGGCTACCCATGCAGCCTACAACAGTGATATTCAAATCTGCTGTAAGCAATATTTGGAATTTTCATGCACTTAATTTACATGCTCTCCATCCAAACCACCATCCAATAGGCCAGACATCGCAGTTTAAATCCAAATATTAGCAATGTGTGCATAGACAAAACAGCAAAAAGTTAACTTCGTTAATTCTATTTACCTGGCGCAAGCTTACAGCTGATGTTTATTGTCACTACAATGTTGTGTGTTTATTATTTGTCAGCTGAATGTTGCATCTGTTAAAACTACGAAAACAGAAAAAATGACATTTTATGTGATGTGTTCTACAAGTTACACCAGCTTTGTTCAATTCTGTAGTCCAGACTGTTAAATCAGGGTGCATATGTGCTAATGTATGTGTTATTATAAAGATTTACACAGCTTTGTACATCAGTGTCAAAAAGGCAGAGTTAGATCTGATTCCAAATAGACATGAGGATCAAATTGTATTTGGTAAAGTAAGACACTGACGTTATGCACATGCAACTTTTTGATGTTTAGAGGTGCTTTAATAAACACTTGAATCTGCCACCCAGTTGTTTAAACAAAAATTTCACAGTGAGGTCTGAATAAAAAGCATTATAAAAAGGCATGACTTGTTCCAGTGATTTGACATTGTTGTATCAGTGCACTTGGTAATAGTCACATGATTCATTGGCAGTGGCACTGATTATGCTTCCAGTATTGGCATCAATGTTGGCTTCCAATTTTGCCCAATCAAGTCGCCAAGACCCAGGAAACATCCATGGAGCCATTCAGTGTACTTTTTAAATAATAGTCACAATCAGTAATATGGTTATGGTACAGAAATTAGAATCAACGGATAGATTTACTCTATGTTTACTTTGCGTTTATGGGCTCAAAACGTGTTTATGTCCTACATTCTCGGAGATATATTAAATTGCAGTACTTGAAAATAAATGAGCAAACAAACATCTGAAATGTATATACATCAAATAGGAAAGAGAGAGAGAGGATTAGTGTTCTTTACTGAGAAGTTGTGATCATATTTACATTTTAGGGGGCTGTTCTTCTGAGCTAGGTTCTAAACAGTGAGATTCTTCTGGGAAAAAGGAGTGAGTGATTAGATAGGTCAGTGGAGGCCAATGGAGGTCATGCCAGGTCTGTGCTAGGCTGTTTTGTAGAAGAATGAGCTTTTTATTATCATTTTTATTTATTATTGTATATGTCTAACACAATAAGCAGTTCTAGTGCACTTTTTTTTCAAAGATTTTTTCAATAGAGCTTGATTGCAAATAATAGTTTAAACAATTTCTATATGAATTAAATCGAATTGAACTGAATTCAAACTGAACTGAGGACAGCACCACTTAGAGCTTACTCCCCAGCAGCAGCCTACCACGGAGCTGGCACTGCCTGCAGCCAGAGGGCAGAGGGAGAAAAAGCAAGTCAATAAAGGTAATTCAGTCATATCCACAAACGTTGTTATGAGTCAGAGAGAGTGGGTGGCAGCAGCCCAGGCAAACCATAGTTTTTTGATGTGCCAGCATAAATCCTAATCTGAGTTTGGTGCCATGTATATCTCCAATCAGACTCTCTGCATTGGATGGCTGGTTTTAGATCCTAGAAGTAATGCTTTCTGGATTCAGTGTTTTTATGCTTTGTAAGAAGTCAAAATACTGTTCAGCGTTTTTGGGCTCTTTTTGGCAAAGTTGTTTGGCTCAAGCGTCAGCAAAGTTTAAATGTATAGCCTGAACATTACAGCACTGTTTAGGAGCAGGGCAATGAGGGAAATGAGCGGTAGAACATCATTAGTATGAACATTTCACGATGAATAAACAGAAAACATCCACACTGAGTTTTAAAATCTTATTAAAATCTTATAATTCAGATTAAAATGAAAATACACATTAAGCACCTCTTTCTGAGATTTCGTAGCAGAACTTGCTTTACTGTTATTTGCAAATCTTCATTCAAGGTTCTCCTTTTACATCTGCAGCATTTAGCAAACACTCTTATCCAGAGCTACTTCCAGGTCCTAATTACAGGGACAGTCCCCCTGGAGCAATTCAGGGTAAAGGGTCTTGCTCCAGAACCCAGTGGTGGTAGTGCCAGAGGTGGAATTTGAACCTGGGACCTCTCGAGCCATAGGCCCGTAGGCAAGTACCCTACCACTAGACCACGGCCACCCTTTTCAGTATCACTGTTCACTTTTAAGTCATTTTAGTCGTATTGCATTTTGGTTCATGTCTTTTTTTTCATACAGCTTTGTTGTATTGGTTTTATTTTGCTTTGTTGTTTGTATTTTGTAATTGTATCTGGGTGCTGAGCCCACTAAAGTAAAAAACTGGTAATAAATAATGGGGAAATGGGAATAAATACTGAATTTTGGGAAGACACCCATCAACTTACCATTACAAAACAGCCCACGCTCTCAGTTCCCAGCACATCATTACTCTCACCCTCTTTTCACAGTAATGCGTTTGCTTTTGAAACCAGCAGGGGAAAGAAAGAAGTGCAAAACAGAAGTGAGGCCCTGTTCTGACACCTCACTGGAAGTGGTGGAGTGCCAAATGCTGAACAAACACATGTGTGTGAGAGTGACAGTGTTACGGCCTGTCGGACTCACCCTCTCAATCTGCCACAGGCCACTGAGCTCCACGAAAGTTCTCCTCAAAGCAGCCTATGATGCAGCTATGAAAGGCCCAGTCCTCAGCCTACGGAGTGCTTGCATGATTGAGTGTGAGTCAGTGGACAAGATGTTACGTTTGCTGAGACTCCTTTCACATGCAGGGCCTTTCAAAACTTTAGGGACATCAAGCTTTCCAAAATGTTTAAAATAAATAAGTATGTTTTCAATAACGTTACATATAAAAGAGCAAAAACGTCTTTCCGTTTTTGAAACCACCTTTAGGTGGAAAGAGTTAACCCAAAAATACTGTCATGTCATTATTTAGACCAAACCCATTCTTCGGAGCAAAGGGGAACCATCATTGCAATTTAGACCTTAAAATTCCAGGTTTTGAAGCAGGTTCTACCGCAGTGCTCTTGTAGGAAACAAAACATTGTTAAATTCTTTCAATGGCCCTCAGAAAACTATTCAAACAGGTCTTTTTTTCTTCAGTGGAATCAGAGAATCTACATATAGCTAAGTGACCTCTTCTGTTGGTGCTGGGTAGACTAAACAAAGCAAGTGTAGATTTCCAATACTGTAACTTCTAATTTCATGTGGGAAACTGTATCTTCAGAACATCTAATCCTTGATTCTTATTTTTGTGAATATTAGGGGCTGCAAGACCAATACATTCCTGTCAATGAGCAAACAGCTCCATACCAAGACTCCACACTGGAACACTCCGTGTATGCAACACACAAAAGATATACACATGAATAAGTATATTTAAAGTTTCCGCTGTCTGTATTTAATCTAGAGCAGAGTATGTGTGTTTGTTTGTTCATTTAATTACTCATTACGAATCCCATTTGGGTTTAGCAGTAAAACAAAGGCATTTCTTTCTGTTTATGATTTGAACTGAAGGCCTAGCTCTAAAAGTCACAATAAGTATAAGTGAATAGCTGTTTTATGATAATCTAACTAGGTGTTGTTATTTTAGCTGAGTCTAGATAGGTTTGTGAAGAATAGTAGGTACAAGCTTCAAGATAGCTTGAGATCACAACCAATGTGTTAAAGATCGCTTGCTGTAAGTTCATGGAAACACTAAAAAATGTGGCATGGGGCAACACAGCTCAAATCAAATCAGAAATTGGAACGAGGCCAGATGCAAGCATTGAATGGAGTATGTTTAAAAGAGGGCACTGCCTAGCCATCGGCGCTTCAAGCCAAATGGAAAGTTACCATTGTGTAGATGAGTATAGCCTATGTGTCGCTCATGAATGTCTCAAAACTCAACTTGGCCCAGAACAAAAAATATTCTTACCAAAGCAAACAATAGTGAATGCCATCACATACACACTCGGCATGAACACATCTAATTTTCCACCATAAAATGTGAAACTGCTTGGATCTTTTCATGAGGTGCAGATGGACATCAGTGAAGTCTAAATCAGGATCTGACCAATCTATACCCACAATTACCGCGCTGTTTGAAATAGGGGTGAGCTGAAACATTTGGAATTATTTAGAGCCTGTGCAATGTCACTGATGCACAACCAGTCCTCAGTAACAAATCCAACAAGAACTCAGAAGATATTACTGTGCTGCAGTGCCCAGATCCAGCTCCATGCATTAACCTATAATTATAAAGCTGAAGCAAAAGCTTATTTTTGAAGAAACTTTACTGAACTACAGGTTGCCTCCATCAAGAACTGACTTGACTGCCCAAAACTCCTCTGATGTTGGTGACTTGAGCTTGCTTGTGGCGAGCTAGCATACCTTTTGCATGGCCCTTTGGCACTGCCCGTGGCTCCAGCTCTGCTTTACATTACCATGCATATGGATTGGTTTAGGGCTATGAAAATGTAATTGCCACTTCAGCATAAGTTAAATCATGTGGGAAGTGAAAACTGCTTGGCAGGGGCCTCGTTCTTTTTGACACTATTCAACCAAGGGAAATGAACGCAGGTGAAGATTTCACCTACTGGTGGGGACTCAAGCCTAAAACACAGTTCTTACCATTATTTCTCAACAAACCATGGACTGTGCTATTATCACTATGGAGGGCTATTTTACATTGATCAGATCTATCATGTAGGATTCCTTTGTGGTTTTTATCAGTTGCAAATGTGTATGCTTAATTTCCTCTGTGGTTTTAGGCCTAGATTAGATGTGAGGCCAATTAAGGCTCCAAGTTTTAACCTCATGTAGGTAACAAGAGCTGAAGTAAGGTTTAACATGGAGAAAAAAGGGACAGAGTGAACAGTGTTGTCTCACTGTGGTGCATTAAAGTGAAATCAAATTTACACAACTCCTCCCTTAGGTCAAATGCAAGAAATCTGATCTAGCTTCTGTAGACCCTCACTAGACATATGAGGGTTATATAGAGCAAGTAAAAGAACATGAAACCTAATCAATTAGACTGAAATGAACCAAGGGCCAAAAACAAGACCTCAAGACAGCTACTTCACCTTTCAGCTATTTTGTATGAGCGTTAGCTTAAGGCACAGTGGCGCAGTGGGTAGTGCTGTCCCTTCTCACTGAGAAGGTCCTGGGTTCGATTCCCAGACAGGGCATGTGTGGAGTTTGCATGTTTCCCCCCATGGGTGTGTCTGTGTTTCCTCCCATGGTCCAAAGACATGCATGTCAGGTGGACCGGAAATGCTAAATTGGCCATAGCTGTGAGAGTCTGTGTGCGTGCCTTGCGATGGACTGGTGACCTGTCCAGGGTTTTTCCTAACCTTTTGCCCTGTGAGAGCTGAAAAAGGCTCCATCAACACCCCTCCCAACACACACACATAAACTCGCAAGAGCCTAATTACGACAAGTGGCTATGAAAATGAGTGAGTGAGTGAGATAAACAGCATATACAAGCCTAACACTCAACATGGATTGTCATGGACAGTCATAAGCTCCCTTTACTTGTGAGCTACATCTGCCTCACATTTTAAATACAAAAAAGAAGCTAACTCCAATCATATCTGATCTACTACAACTAAAGCTTGTGAATTTCTTCAGTTGTTTTAATTTTATTGCGGCAGCATGAACTGAGATGAAGAAATTTGCCATTAAAGTAATTCCCTCTATTAATTCACCACAGATCATTCCCTGTTTAGCTGTGAAAAATGGAAAGTTCAATAACAAACATAAGGTGGTAACATAGGTTATTTTTGTATGTTAAGAACGGGTAAGTTTAACCTTTTTTTGAGAATCAGTACCAACAAATCTGTTCTGGATACATTCACACAGATATGTTTCATTACTCTTGTGTCTGGCCACACTGACCAGAACAGGAATGGTGTTGTGTATGGTGAGACAGACGGAATCATCTGGACTCTGGATTCCTGAGGCAGGACATTTTTATCTTCCTGAATGGTGTAAAACCGTGCTTAAGTAATCAAGGAAGAAGCCAAGTGCATGTTTGACAGCCCCCCCTGTCCCCACTGCCCAAATAAAGATTGCAGACACATATAGCTGCATATATACAGCTGGTTTGAATTTCTAGTGAAAGAAACGTGTTGGATGGGCCTGAGCTGGTGAAAGGGCTTCCTCCACAGGAAGTGCAGTAATTAAAGCCCAGGAGGCTGAACAGGGCGGCCACAGCCCAGAAATACCACTCCGGTTTCTCTAAGAGCTCCACCAGTGGGATCTCCACACTCATATAACACTGAAGCCTGTTCTGCTGTCAAGCCAACTTCACTTAGAGCAGAAAATCTGATGGAGTGATTTTCATACAGGCTGCTGAACTGGAAGTAGGAGCAAATCTTTCGTCAAGCTATGTTGACTTCTTAGTGAAGAGATAAGGGAAACGAGAGAGTTTAGGCTGGTCTGCGTCTATATGTCATGGAATGAGATAATGGAAGACAAACTAGTATTTTTTAACTAGTGTTAAAATAATAAAACTATTATGAAATCAAGATTTTAGATCAACTGGATTCTATTAAGCTGCAGTTTTTTTGCATATAAGTGAACAGTTATAATTATATTTATTTATATATTATTTATATATATATTTATTTGCCTTGAGATGAGGATTCATTCTAACCACTTTAGCCTATCAGAAAGCTCCAGAGATACCTGAGAGTTCATTCACATGTTGAGCTACTTGGCAGCGGTGGCCTAGAGGTACCGTCCCCACCATTGTGGTTCACTGTGTGCTGTGGTGTGTTTCACAATGACAAGTTGTAACTTTCACTTCACTTCCACTTTCATGTTCTACCATGTCATACATAAACTGACGCACATGCAGCAGGTAGCCTGATCACTCTGAAGCTTTATAATAAAATACATCATCCTTGAGGATCATTCTGCAGAGTGGACATCCTGCAACTTCAAAACTGCACCATTCCACCACTAGATGGCGCTACTCGCCCACTACACAAAAAAAGTTCAATATCAAAAACCTTTACTATTGAGCACATGAGGTTAGAGATACATTCATTTTGAGTCAAAACACATAATGCAAAATACATTCTCATAAAATATTAAAGGTTCTTAGAATACTGCAAGAAACGACAAGACAATAGGTTTCCTCCAGTGATGAGTAAATTCCCCATCACTGAACAAACATTCGGTTGTACACACTTAAACTGGAAACTAGAGAACACTGTTTCATTCAACACTGGTTATTTGATCAGGTTTTAGAAAAAAAGAATAGGGAAGCAGCAAAGGGAGCATCTTTTTTTTTTTTTTTAAACACCAATATATCCTGAAGCTGGGGCCATTACATGCCCTATGCAATATAAACAGTTGTTCAGGGATCCTAAACCTCCAAGAGGCCAAATGGGTTTGTTTTTTTTTTTTTTAATTGGGGTTTTCTGAGAATGATTGGCATTGGGGTGGGAAGGATGCCTCTAAGGACTCCAAAATGTCAAAAGCAGCCCTATCTGAAACAATGAGCAGTGAAGAGATTTTCAATAAATAAGTGGCACAGTATTTTCAAGCCCATTACAGAGTTACTCATTAGACAAACTCATGCCACTTGCACCAGAAGACTAAAATGGCAACAGCATGCAAAGTGTACACAGGCAGCATTAGACCAGGCAACAGTCTGTCTAGGGCATTTATAGGACCAATCCAATATGGTGTCCTGAAGGCAACACACACAACAAAGCTGATAACTCCGAAATCCCTCCTGCAGTCTTAAACACAACATCTTTCAGATGCAGGGAAGTCTTGCTGTATATTTGTCAAAGGAAAATAGTGCATAATTGAAATATGATGTGGTTTAGGTATCACTTGGCCAGTCTCCTGGCTACATCCTCATAAGCCAGCTCTAGCTCCTTGTCTGCTGCACATGTATTGGTGAACTCGTCCCGTGCATAGGCATTCTGTAGGTAACGCCACACTCCAGTAAACTCTGCTGGAATCTCAAAATTACGGTATTTCTTTGAAACAACCTGCAAATAAGAAAAAAACGTTCAATATCTTGGGTCAGTCAAATATATTCCTAGTAACTGCAGAAAAAAGAATGCCTTACTTTGACCACATGTAGTTTAGGGAGCAGATTGCAGTCTGCAAGTGTTAATTCATTGCCATCCAGATATTTCCGTGTGGAGCACTTTTCTTCTTCCATGCTGTCGGCATCAATCTCTTCAGGAAGAGGGGAGTTGAGATAGTTGTCAAGTTTCCTCAGGGCCTTCAGAAGGCTCATCTCAAAGTCTGCAGGGCAATACAGAATGACATTGTGTTGCAGCAGAAATGCCCTCCTAAGCACACCACTTTCTACTGAATGTGGGTGATTCATTAAGGCCATTTTACATGATACACTAAAAGGCAGTAACAAGCCTTAATCCATCAAAGACACTCACTGGCGTTAGCCTCAGGCTTTGTGTTCTTAACATATGCAGAGAACTTAGCAAAGATGTCATTTCCTGCAGTGTTTGACTCCCTGTTCTTTGCGGCTAATTTGGGATACCTTGAGGGAAAGGAAGCCATATAGCATAATGCATTACTGAACTTTCACAATCGCACGATTCTTCCAACAGACCTTTCCTCCAATGCTCTGACCACCTACTTTGGAGGTGCTAGCTTCTCCTCAAGAAACTCCTCAATCTTGTTAACATCGGTCCGTACTTCGCCATTGAAGGTGAGGAAAGGTGGGTGTGTTCCTGGGGCCAGATTATGGAGGTCAGCTGGTTTTCTAAAGAACAAATAGCAGATTTTAGATGTCATGCTTTATTTGTTCATTTATTTATTCTCTAGGAGGTTGTGTCTACCAGTGTTTCCAGTGTTGACACACATAGTGTTGTTTTACATTATGTATTCTTAAGAATCAACAAAGATATGTTTAAGCAATTAAATTTATACTGAAATAAAACATTTTTATCAAAAACTGTTAAACTACATAGATAGGCTTAAAAATAACTGATAACAAAGACACAATGCCACTAAGAAGACAGATGTATTACAGATTATTTCACAATCCACTCTCAGACCAGTGATAAGGAAGTGAGCAGTCGTGTGTAAAAAGTTGCAGGAAGAACTGAAACCAGCAACAACAGCAGCAATAAATAAAGCAATAATATGCCTTACAGACGTCTCTGTTCCTAAGCCTCACACTAAAACCTCTGCTAAAAAGAGATACTGTGAAACTAAATAAAATTCTTTGGGGAGAAAGAAGGACTGTGCATATTTTTTTATTTTTCATATCCCATGAAACCGTGCCCACAGTGAGGTATGGAGGTGGGAGCATCCTGATAAATGCTGCTTCTCTACAAATGATACGTCCTCATTAAACATAAGTGAAGAAACCAAGAATGATGTACTGGGTGAAACTGTAGAACTGAATCTCATCAGCCAAAAACACCACCTGCTAAGCCACCTTTAGCCACCAGAGGGAAGAAGGGAGCCACTCTGCCCTGATTAGGGGATGATCTTTGTCACTTGGTCTACACTCTTTTTAAGGCAGGGCAACCTTATCCTCACTGCTCAGTCCTGTGGTCTCCTTTCAAGAGTGCTACACATGTTTAGCCAGTAATTTAGTAAAGTCCCTCAAGTTTTCTTCTGCGACTTTCCCTCTGGCTTGTCCTGTTTAAGGCCAGACGTAATGTTCAAGTGTTTTTCTCTGCCTTTCTCATGACGCTCTCTAAGTTTTTCAGAAAAAAAGAAAAACAATTTCTCTCCTCATTGCAAGGGGTTGCAAAGCTATTTTGTGTTTTTGCTTTTACTGTCTCAATTCTTGATGATAAACCAGTCAACCTTTCCCTGAAAAATGTGTGCCAGAGCTCCTTTACCAGTGCTGTGGTTTCTGTTTAAGTTTTGTTATTTTTAATCACAAATGTTGGAGTCTCTGCTTCAGTTTCATCTCACAGTGAGTCACTGTTACAACAAATGCATCAGACAATCAAGGAAAATAACTCAAAACCGGATTCCAAAAAACGGGGGGGGGGGGGGGGGTTTGGGCATGCATGGCCAAACCGCTTATAAAAATAAATAAATAAATGCATAATGTGAACATTTGGAATTGGCACCTTTATGACCTTGATGAACTGAAAACTATCTGCCAACAGAAACAATCAGAATTCAGCCACAATGATGCAAAAAGCAAATTACTCTGTGTCTGAAGGTTTTTCATTTGTGGCGATTTAATACTTTTCCATTGTTTATGCTAAAAAAATCTGTTAAGTTTAGACACTGAGTGTAAATCTGAAGGATATAAGCAATGGAGGAACATTTAGCAACAAAAACAGAAGTGTGTGAATAATTGTTTCCCTTCACTGTAACTGAGATGAGTGATAAAGGGGTTCTGCCACAATCATGGCATAGAAAAAACATTTAAAACATAAATAGAAACCAGGCAGGTCTGTTGATGACATTCCACTGTACAGACTCTCACTTTCAGCATGCCATTACCTTTTCAGATCTACAGTGGTGACGTTGAACACCACCCCCTTCAGCCACAGGATCATGAAAAGCCTTTGAGAGAATGGACAGTTCCCAATGCTTTCCCCATCACTGCCTGCCTGAGGATGCAGAAAAGCAGTCGCTTAAAGGACAGCTAAAGACTGCGCTTCATTCATAGATTACAACGTGTACATAAGTATGTTTTGCTTATTTACAAGCGATTTTTGATAAATGTGAATAATGTTAGCAATTTAGATGACCTTTATTATAATTTTTAATGCAATGTGTAGTAATTAATGTATTCATACCAATTTCAATTTCAAGCTTTGGCTTGCACCTCATTAAAATCAGTGGGAGTTTTTCCTAGGACTTTATAAAGGTGCAGGTCAAAAACCAAACAGCTGAACATTAGAGCCAATGTGACAAAGCTGGGCACAGTATTATTCCATCCTCCAGGAGCATTCACCGTTCCATGAATCAGATGGGACCTTTGGTCCTAATAATCGATGCTGATACTGTTGCAATTAGCAAGACCTCCCTATACAAACCAAACAAAGCAGCAATCAGAACCACAACTGAATTTCCATATCTGTAACAAGGAGATCAAGCTATCTAATAACGGTATTAAGCTGGGCTGGTAAGCCGAGCTGGTTATTGGATCCTGGCTTGCGTTGAATTATTGATGGAAATTCCATTACCTGCCTCATTAGCCCTCAGCCCAAAGGGTTCGGGGCTGACTTGTCAACAGAACCTCGAGCTTGACTTCCTCCTAACCCCTTCAATTAATGCTGTTTTACCACTTCTCCACAAAGGCAGGGCATTACAGTTTCAAAGGGTTATCTCAGGGGACTGAGAGGTCTACTTTTGACCAGCTAGATGAAATTACATGGAAATAACATGTGACGCATCAACTTATTTTTAAAAGGAGCTTGCACTATAGCCATAATAATGATAATAATAATAACATCATTCAAACTCTTCGACTGCTGAGACTGCATTCTTCACTAGTCATGATTTTATTGTCCTACATCTTATATAAGGCTTCATTCTTGCTTTGATGATCGGTGTCATTAATGCATACACCCCTGTGTGAGCCAGAGATGCACAAATGATCTGATTTAGCCTTGTGTAGCAGGTACGCATGGGAATTAGAGCGTGGAGTGTCGATAGGCAGCGAGGAATAATTCAGGAGCTGGTGCTGCACCTGAGCAGAAAGAGCACTGCTGAGACACTTGTACATTCAACTCATTGCTGCACTCTCCAAAAAAGAAGTCCAGGAACACAGCATCTCTGACACACACTGTATAATATGAAAACATTCATGTTGAAATCAATGCTTGTTGCTGGTTATTTTAAAAGTAAGTGAACAGTCCATTCTTTTCCTCACTGTAAAGTCTTCATAACTTATGCATTAATTATGAAATCCTTCATAAAAGTTATTGAATGACGGTGAATAACTGAATAATAGTCCCGGGGTTCAAAAGGCTCAAAAATAACTCACTGTGTTGTTTTAGCACATCTGATTTGAGAGAGTACTTCTACCCCATCAACCAACATCTCTCAACCCTGTTGTGCCAAAAAATATCCCTGCAGCAGTCTCAAAGAGTGATTATAAACAGACTACTGTTTGTGAATGCACTATACACTGTAAATAAGTGTTACACTTCTACCCGGAGCTCTGCGGTGCTTTGAAAGTTAAGCGATCTCAGTAGCATCCCACTTGCATTCCTACCTTTACAAACAACTCAATGTCTGGATCCTTATCCTCTTCATTTGTTGAGGCCAGGTCGGTCATTTTCTTTCAGACTCTCCTTATTGCTGTTTCCTTACTGAACTCTGGCTTTAGATAAGGTGCCAGTCTGTGGCATTCAGTCTTGGTTTGA
The DNA here is from genome assembly GCA_017165825.1 of Hepsetus odoe. Lineage (NCBI taxonomy): Eukaryota > Metazoa > Chordata > Actinopteri > Characiformes > Hepsetidae > Hepsetus > Hepsetus odoe. The sequence goes on along the minus strand of CM029374.1, from coordinate 19,248,937 downwards.
ATGGAAAAAGGCAGCCTGCCAGAGAAGCTCCTTTGCCCCTTATTGTATCCGCAGCTGGTTATAGAGAAGGCTGGGGCCCTGCAACAAGTGTGTGTAGCTGAGGTGCAAGCTTGTTTTGATTCGGCCTCGTGGCCAGCTGTCAGGGTGAGCATACTCACACTCACCGTCACAGTCAGCCCAAAAATAGCCAGTGGAGAGAAGAAGGAGGAGCTCTGAGTGTCACCTCCACTCCCTTCTTACCATCCCTGCCTCTGGCCTTTATGGACAGCCTGTGGTCAATCACTTTTCACTCCTTTCTGTAAAAAATAGTTCAGCTGAGTCACCTTGACATGAGCTGGTGATGTTCCGTTCAGCTGGTGTGAAAATCCAGGCTGTTCCAAAGAGCCCTACCTACATGATGGGTGAGTAATGCTTCTGCACTGAAGGGGAAAGGACACATCAGTAATTGATATGATGAATGCAGATAGTGAAGGGCTGTGTCACTACAAGTACAGCACTAAATATGATCACTCGTGATTCACCCAGCAATTACAAAACCAACCATATGTTCTATCTTGGGTAAAATTATTAGATAATTTAGATAAAACTCCCAAACACTTGACTGCTGAGCAGCTAGACCAGATTAGTTAATTTTCTAAAACAGGCATATAGATGGCCCTTTAAGTTTAGTCTTTTATTTTCCTAACACTTAGCCTTGAATTATGCACTAAATCATAAATCAAATCAATGTTCATTTAAAATAATGCACATAAATGTGTGAATGTGCCTTTGAGGCAGACAGTTCACTAGTTCACCAGATGCAAACATCATATCCTTCTGAAGCATTTCGAACTGCAAGGTGTTTTATAATTGTGTTCCCTAAAATCCCCTAAAAGTTTCAAGGGGACCGGCAAGAGCAGGTCACTGTTTGAAACATTAGGTATGGTGCCTCCAACTGCAAGGGCCTTATGGGCCTCCAAAAGATGGGCTCAAGAGGGCTACCTGTTATATCCACAAATGACTTAATAAATGAAATATCTTAAGAAATATTCTCATTTCTCCTTTTTATCATTGGCTCTTGGGTTTTATTTGTTGCCACTCAAATGGGATGTTAGCATCAGTGTCCGGTATTAACACAATAGATGTAAAACATTAAAATATGAAGAGTAAAAAATTAAGAGTATTCCAGTGAGAAACAACAGTAGTCAGATTACCACTACATTTTAATATTAAAATGATTGCTAGCAAGACCAGGCAGTGGTGGCCTATGGTTAGGGTGTCAGCCACATGATCGGAGGATCGGGGGTTCGAACCCCTTCCCAATGGGATGCCCTGAGGTACCCTTGAGCAAGGTGCCGTTCCCCTCCTGCTCCTCCCTGCGATGGGGCTGGCGACCTGTACAGGGTGCATCCCGTGCGCTGGATTGCTAGCAAGACTACATTAATGCATACACATTCATCACCTTTAGTCAGTTCCCTTTTTTGGAGTATGCCACTCACACAAATGCATTTCATGATTCATAAAACATTGCAGCTTTCCAGTTTGCCCTTTAGTTTAAAGTAATCCTGGTGAAACTGGATTTCTTTTTCTTTATTTATAATTTATGACCTTTGAAACACAGATCATCTAAAAGTAATATAATCTAAATAGATTATCAATAGAGTTTCCCATAGGATTAGATTACAGATTATATTTTTAACAGTAATCTGATCCAGGAATACACTTGTAGCATTCCCTCTACAAGGCCACCTCTGGCTGTGCATCTTGACCATGTTTGGCTCGAAACAGAAAATCTTGATACAAATCTTCTGTAAAATTCTTCAGATTGTATATAAACCAGTATAGTAGACAAATACATATCGCAGATGAATAAGACAAATAAATACAAATTTCCAGTGCTGCTCACGGTGGACTCTTTACATTTGAATTAGTTTATTTGTTTGCTTTTTCCTGTAGCATGTCTGCAAAGGCTCTTAGTCTCAGGGGCTCACAAGGACCACCGTCCCTCCCTGAGAAGATGCAAAGTGAATGCCAGGTGTAGAAAAACCAGAAAACCGTTGTATGAATACACAATGCCCATAAAAATGTAGGACATTTCAAATAAATGTTTGATTTTCATACTTTTTTCAATAAAGTAAGAATGTTAAGTAAGAGTGCAGGCATCACAACAAAGGGATAAAAATGACTGAGCTTTGGCATTATAGTCATGGTAGAACTTTCTCAGTGGTTTAAAAATGCCAAAATATAAAGAGCTAATTATTCAAGATGTACTTTCTATTTGCAAAACAGTAAGCTAGGTGACTCCAGGCTTCTGAGAAGCCTGAGCATGAGGATATGTGAGGAACAGCAGCTCAGGGTGGGCAGGGTATGTCAGTGGAGGGTCACGGGCTGCGCCTGGAACAGCGAACGGGAACATTCCACCGAGTCTTCTCTATATATAGAGACCTGCTCAACTTCACCACTCATCCCATACAGTCTGCACTCAGCAAACACTGCAGCTTAAAGCATACAGCCATATTTCACTATGGATTTAAAACTCTCCGCTGAAAAGATTAATACTTCATTGACTAACTATTGCACAGTCAGTGCTTTTACAGTTGAGTCCAAATTATTGAGTATAATTATTGAATATATTGATTAGGATATTTTATTGATACACCGAGTTGAAACAAGAAAGGGCAGAAATTAGACATCCAAAATAATAGTCAACAGTGTACCTTTTCTGAACCACAACTGACAACAATCTCTTAGAGTAGTTCTTTACTAGGTTGGCACAGGTCTCCTGAGGGATTTTGGCTCATTCTTTCATTGCAAATTGTTCTAGCTGGTCCAGATTGTATGGTTTCCGAGCATGGACATTCACTTTGAGCACCCGCCACAGATTCTCAATAGGACTGAGGTCTGGGCTCTGTGCGGGCCACTCCAGGATCTTGGTTTGGTATCCTTGAGGAACTGTTGGACTAATTTCAATGAATGCATTGTCTTCATTGTCTTGTTGGAAGACCCAGTGACGACCTACGCCTTAGTTTATGCACATTTTCCCAGACCAAACAAATGATAATTCTGTTAATAACTTGATTAATAATTACTGTAATAAGTAATCACAGTACTCACATACTCACACACAAGTAATCACATACAATGAAGATTGAAATATTGCAGTCTAGACAAAAGATGCTGTTTTAAGACGTTTTTACAAATTTAATGACTAAAATGAAACACTTGTTATTTATCTACTGTAATAACTAAATGGTTACCAGAGGATTAGTCAGCCATTTTCAAGGGCACCAATCTGGAATTACATTTAATTTTAATTTCAAACTTATACAGCTTTCTCAGTCATTATGCATTCAGCTCTAAATCCTCTATCAGTTCATTTTATAAATATATTTTTAATTATATTCATAGACCTTTAGGATATTATGGAATACAAATGAAAGTACACTATCAATTAAAAGACCTACAAACAGGAGAGTGACCTCTAGTGGTTCAGTGAAAAAAAAATACTGGCAAATTTTCAGCATGTAACATGAACTCCATTCACAAGTGATCTCAAAACAGAACTAATAATCACAAACAAATTTCATTATTTAAGCAAATAAATACTTTATTTTTTTTTCCCCCCACACAAACATCAGTAACCAATTTCTAAAGACACATCTGGCAAGATCATTCCTTTGCATAGATTCAATTAGACTTACGGTGCAAACTCCGCAAACCCTCCAGAAATACTGCTGTAGAGGGAGAAATTACTTTCAGAATAATTAACAGATTACTAAATCCCCCACTATGAGCAAAAACAAGAGTTCAGCAAATCAACACACAGAAAGAACTGAACTCTTAAATTAACAATATGTGATGGCTTACACCTTAGGAGATAAAAAACACAGACTGACTTTCAAAAATTTTGAAATGAAGATTAAAATGACTATGTACCACCAAAATAGAAAAATAGAATTTAACAGTGCCTAAGCATAAATATCACACTTAAATAGCAGGATTCTCATTGGCTGATGAGGTGGAAGATATCTGCATTTCCTGCACCCTGCATAAAGGATGTCTAACCTACAGTAGACAGAGTAACACACACAGATAATTAAACGTACAGTGTACACAACCCTGGGCCATAACAGGCAGAAGAACATCTCTACAGCTCTTTGCAGCATATACAGCTGACAGAAATCCTTTGAACAGAAAACAAAATGCATCACTTTAGATCTTAACACTTAAGTCTTATTGTTGAATAGATGGGACAATCATTAGGCCTCAAGTGAAATATGCAAAACAGTGTACCGGACACTGGCCCTAATGCAATTTATAGCATATGCACCTGTTCTTATGTTTATATGAACTTATTTAAACACAGGCTTCTTTTTAAATGTATAATTTAGTATGTTACCATATTTTTCTGCAACATGAACCACCAGCAAATCATACATTAAAAGAGAAACAAAACCAAACACAAAATAAAAACAAACAAACGTGTCATTATAACAGTGTCATTATCAGCATCTTATTATAACCTAACAAACCTCCTAACATAACTTTATCAGAGAAGCTGGAAAGCTGTTATTGGCTTTACCTGGATATGATCATCAGTAACTAAGTGCCTTACACTATGCATAGGTGGTGGTTGTAGTTTTCCCATTTTTCACAAGTAAGCTGCAAAGTTGTGCCCTCCACTATGAGTTTATCTTTGCTAAACTATATTTGTGATTGTCTCATCTGATTTACTTCACTGGAAAGCATCCCCTATATGCCTGTATAAAGTTAGAAGACCTCCATGCAAAAAAAGTGCCATGCATCTATCCAAGTATGCTCAACTACTCAATCGAGCAAAGGGTCATCGTCATCATCTTCCTGTAGCTCCAAGCGAGCAAAAGGCCTTGATGACACATCCCTGTTCTTCATGAGTCTAAAGAGGAAAGTGATGGTAGTGAGCACTATGAAGACTCCTATCACGATGCCCACCACAACGGCCAAGTCTGTGCACTTCTCACTGACCAGCATGCAGCGAGTGTGTGAGAAACTGCCGTTGTTGGGCATCTCAGGGATTCCCAAGATGTGACACATGAGAGGGTACAGGTCCACAGAGTTGATGCTCTCCATTCGATAGCCTTTGCGAAAGGCCGGGCCATTAGCTGCCAAGAAGGGGTGCATACTGCGGAGGGAGTTATCATAGCCATGATCGCCCACTGTAAGAGGAAAACAGTGCATGATTTATAAAAAAAAAAAAAAAAAAAAAAAGGGCTGCATGAACAAACTAGTGTTGCCTATCTGCAGTCTTTCAAGTAAACCAATGCCAATGGACAAAACTAAGTACACTGTGTGCACAATTTAGGCAAGTGATTATTTTAAGGATTAATTTTAATACGGAACAAATACAGTGCTATCAGCCAATCCAAAATGTTAATAACCCTGAAACATGAATGTTTTAGAAAGGAAACAGGAGTGTGAGCACGAGTCCACAGTTATTAGGCAACTATTAGTGTGCAGAACTATTATGCAACTAGATTTTAAAAAACTTGTTTATTTACAGAATAATAAATAACTCAAAATTTACAAATAATCATTTCTGATATTAATTTTTTTTTTTTTTTTTTTTAAAAGAAGAAAAAACAGTGGGCAATACAGCCACCCTTCTTTTCAATAACAGTTCTATTCATGGAGTCTGTCAGTTTCTTGTTCTGTTGACGATCAACTTTTTGTGCAGCAGCAACCACAGCCTCCCAGACACTGTTCAGAGAGGAGGACTGTTTTCCTTCCCCGTAATTCTCCCGTTTAAGTAGCGCCCACAAATCCTCAATAAGGTTTAGTGCAGGTGAGGAAGGGGGCCATGTTATTATTCTTTAATCTTTAAGGCCTTTACTGGCGAGCCACTCAGTGGAGTACTTCCATGAACGCGGTGGAGCATTGTCCTGCATAAAAATCATGATCTTCTTGAATGATCCAGACTTTTTCCTGAACCACTGCTTGAACAAAGTGTCTCCTAAAAACTTGCACTAAGTCTGGGAGTTGCCCATACCAGTATCCCACCTCCACCTTGCTGATGTCTGAGTCAAAGTGGAGCTCTGTGCCCATTACTGATCCAGCCATGGGCTCATACATCTGGCTGGTCAAGAGTCACTCTCATCTCAGTCCATAAAACCTTTGAAAAATCTTGAGTCTTGAGATATTTCTTGGCACAGTCTTTACATTTCAACTGATGTTGACAACGGATGTGTCTTGTTCAGTGGTGTTCAGGTTTCAGCCTTCTGTACCTTGGGGAGGGGAATGCTTTGTACTCCCAAAATCACGTGACGGATTTTTGTTTAAAAGATGCTTTTTTTAATTCCAGAGGTTAATGTGATTTCATTTTTAGGTGGATGGCTGGTTTTTGTAGTATAAATAAGATTTACAAAACACACATCAATACCAAATCTAATTTTGAAATGGAAAAATAAGCATTGCAAACAACCAATCACTTAAACAACACTTACATCTGGGGAGGGTCCCTCGTTGGACAATAGTCCAACCTTCATCAGCAACCAAGATGATTGGCTGGATCCTCTCATTGTTTCTGTAGTGAAGCCTCTCAGGTATTGTATCCTTCAAGTAGGCCTTCATGTGTGGGTGGCAGTTGCTAAAGTTTTTGTACAGATCAGAGGGTTCTATAAACAAAAAGTACATAAACATCCAAACATCAGCTTTACCAAAAATCAGCTAGTGTACAATATTAAATTATCATCTGTGACTACTAAAGCACATGGAAATGTAAGTAAAACCTTTTATGTTTTAAAAGAAAATACCAACCACCGAGAGGCATGATGGCAGCCACTGGAGCAAGGTCCACCAAAACATAGCTGCTGTGGTTGGCACACTGGTCCAACTGAATGAGTCTGTCTTTGGAGCACTGAACCATGCCATGGTCACTCGTAATGATCACATTAATCCTTCCCAAGAGTCCTGTTTGGTTGAGCTGCTGCATCAATAAGCCCACATTTTTGTCCACCTCCTCCAGTGCCTTTGCCATGTTTTCTGTGTTTTCTGGGCCAAAGATATGTCCGGAATGGTCTGGCTCCTCCCAATATAGAACTGCAAACTTGACAGAATCATCTTCACTAAGCCATTTTGTTATTTTTCCCAGCCTCTCCTTGAAGCTCACTTTTGAGTTATATGTCATGAAATGTGTTGAAGTCTGGTTTTGAATCATCAAGTCTGTTCCAGGCCACATGGCAGCAGCAGATTTATAACCCTGTTTTTGCACAGTTACCCATATTGGTGTTGCTTCGTTCCACCAAAAAGGATCACTGTCATTTTGAACAGAAAAATACTTCTTTGTCAATGGGTCATACATGCGGCTGGCCAAAATACCATGGCTTTCTGCATACAGTCCTGTAGCAAGACTGTAATGGTTAGGAAATGTTTTTGTGGTAAAGACGTTGACAAGTTGCTCAATAAAAACCCCGTCAGAGTAGAATTTCTGCAGATTAGGGAAAGAGTAGTTTTTTAGATAGTCTGCTCGGAAGCCATCAAACGAAACAAGCAAAAGTGGTGGCACGTCCTGGTGTGTTCCATTTCCTGCATTTAGAGAGACGGCTGATTGAAAACAAGTGGCTAGAACACAAAGAGCAGCCTCGAGACGCATCCTGAGAGCATGTGCAATGTTCAGGCAGACTCCTTTACTGCAGAAGAAAGAAGGTTACATTTTCACTTTAACACTTGGCAGAGCTTAATTTGGTTAATATAACACTCATGAAGCACACATGAACTACCTGCTGGAATTATGTTACAGTTCAAGCTGTTGTTTACATGAAATTTCTTCCAATTTATAGAATTGCCTTCAGATTTCTGTGGAAGGAAGGAGCGTCAGGGTGGTCCATAATTGTGTCTGGAATTTAAATCTTTTGAGCAGGTGCCCAACTTCTGAGCTCAGCTTTGTAGCTGACAAGCACAATGCTTTAGGAGGTGTAATGAGAAGCAAGCCAAAACCCAGTTTGTTACCGACTATGCTTAGGAAATTTCATTTTCACTTTTGTTTATAGATTTATCTTTATCTTATCTGTGGCATGTTGAAGGCTTTAGTGCTGGTCTGTCTGATAACTTCAATTTACCAATATGCTCAATAACAGGAATATAACTTAATCTAGAAAAAAAGAGCACACTTAACCAGATGATGCCCCTGAAATGAGGAGAGGGAGAAGGACCATCCAGACCATTAAGGGGAACGTGAACTGCTCAACACATTAGCTAATCACTAGCCTGTGAAACGTCCGCTAAGCTAGGCTACAAACAAGCGGGAAAACACTGCGACCTACCTTTACAGTACGACCACAGCTGCACGTGCGTCTACTCAAAGTATGTACACAAGTTTAAATGGCCGGTCTAGCACCAAAACAACAGGCAAGTATCAACCATTCGTACTCATGTCCGCTTTCTTCCTCAGTGCCCTTCTCCCAGTGGCGGAATCAGAGTGACACGTCAACCAGCCAATCAGAATACTTCAATCCCCAGCGGAAACGCCCACCGTGCAGGTGCTCTACGTACTGAAGCTGCGAATTTGAACAATTTCAAAATTGATTTGGTTTAAAGAACCAAACGTATCGTTACGTGTTGGTAATACACTTTTTCATTCTTCCATATGTCGAATTCTCCTTGTTTAGTAGTGTCGTTTGATTGTTCGTATGTTCAAAACAGCTGTTCAAACATTAAGTTCAGAAATGGCAGTTAAGTCAAAACTACTGCTCATATACATTACTGTCCAACACACTGGACCATACCGAGCAGGGACTGCTTTTCAGAGCGACCGGCGTTCAGTGTACATGGTTTAATGTGTAACAGGACCGGGGACTGACATTAAAGATTCAGAAATTATTTGAAACCCTGTTTCTAAATAAAGGGAACTGAAGGCCAGTGTTAGCATATAGCAACTCAACCGGAAGTGGAAGTATGTTGAGTCTTTCCCAGTTAATCCACCAAACTGCATTAATCCACCATACTGCAAACACCACAGAATCCCCACCCAAGTCCCACCATTACCCTTCCAGCATATTATCATACCATCACCACCCACCAGAAGAAACCTTCATACCACCACCACCAAACCACTCAAAACACCTTCATACCACCACCACCCAAACACTCAAAACACCTTCACATCACCACCACCCAACCACTCAAAACACCTTCATACCACCCCACCCAACCACTCAAAACACCTTCACATCACCACCACCCAACCACTCAAAACACCTTCACATCACCACCACCCAACCACTCAAAACACCTTCACATCACCACCACTCAAAACACCTCTATACCCACCAACCAGCAACCATTCAAAAAGAACACCTTCATACTCACCACCAAACCACCTAAAACACCTTCATACTCACCACCAAACCACCAAAACACCTTCATACCACTCACCACCCAAACACTCAAAACACCTTCACATCACCACCACCCAAACCACTCAAAACACCTTCATACCACCACCACCAAACCACTCAAAACACCTTCATACCACCACCACCCAAACACTCAAAACACCTTCACATCACCACCACCCAACCACTCAAAACACCTTCATACCACCACCACCCAAACACTCAAAACACCTTCACATCACCACCACCCAACCACTCAAAACACCTTCATACCACCGCCACCAAACCACTCAAAACATCGCTCATACTCACCACCACCCAACCACCTGCAAACACTCACATCACCACCACCCAACCACTCAAAACACCTTCACCACCACCCAACCACTCAAAACACCTTCATACCACCACCCAACCATTCAAAACACCTTCATACCACCACCAAACCACTCAAAACACCTTCACCACCACCACCCGAACACTCAAAACACCTTCACATCACCACCACCCAACCACTCAAAACACCTTCATACCACCACCACCAAACCACTCAAAACACCTTCATACCACCACCACCCAACCACTCAAAACACCTTCACATCACCACCACCCAACCACTCAAAACACCTTCATATCACCACCACCCACCATAAGAATCTTTCATACCACCACCACCCAACCACTCAAAACACCTTCAGACCACCACCACCCAACCACTCAAAACACCTTCATACCACCACCACCCAACCACTCAAAACACCTTCATACCACCACCCAACCATTCAAAACACCTTCATACCACCACCCAACCACTCAAAACACCTTCATACCACCACCACCCAACCACTCAAAACACCTTCATACTCACCACCACCCAACCACTCAAAAAAAAACACCTTCTACCACCACCTAAACACTCAAAACACCTTCATACCACCACCCAACCATTCAAAACACCTTCATACCACCACCCAACCACTCAAAACACCTTCAGACCACCACCACCCAACCACTCAAAACACCTTCATACCACCACCACCCAACCACTCAAAACACTTTCATACCACCACCCAACCATTCAAAACACCTTCATACCACCACCACCCAACCACTCAAAACACCTTAATACCATCACCACCCAACCACTCAAAACACCTTCTTACCACCACCCAAGCACTCAAAACACCTTCATACCACCACCCAACCATTCAAAACACCTTCATACCACCACCCGAAACATGCTCATACCACCACCATCTAACACCCAAAACACCTACACACCACCACCATCTAACACCCAAAACACCTTCATACCACCACCCACCCAATACACACCACTACCCCTCAATAAATACCACAACTACTCCTCCAAAATAACAGACAACCACCCAAATAGCACCACTAACCACCAAAACTCCAACACAAGCCGCCTCCTGGCCAACATACCACCATACCACTCACTTCACATCCAAAATAGCACCATATCACCACTCACAATCCTATCATATAACTCCCAGCCACACAAATACCAACCCTATGCACCATCAACTCTACAAATACCACCACCACCCATCATCACCCACCTAAATACCAACATCACCCACCAAATAATCACCATACCACCCAAAACACTCTACACAACTAACACCAAAGCACCACCCCTTTAAAATACCACAATGGCATCCACCTAAAAACCACCACCCCTTCAAGTTACCACGGAAGCAACCCCTGAAAGCCAAAATACCACCACCACCCACACAAATGCCATCACCCACCCTTAAACAGTTAAATTCTACCACCATAAAGCCAAGCACCACCATCCCACCACCCACCCCTAAAACCATCACGCCAGGACCACCCACAACCACCAACACATATACCACCACCACGGCCCATCACCCCTGCCCCCCACTTAGCCATACTATCACCACTCACCAGCACCCCTACTAAAATAACATCGAACTATTTGCCAACCAGTTACTAGTCTCTCTCTCTCTCTCTCTCTCTCTCTCTCTCTCTCTCTCTCTCTCTCTCTCTCTCTCTCTCTCACCCCTCCCTTTTCCTCTGCTTATCTTCTTTTTCTCTCTCATTCTTTTTCAGGGTCTGACTGCCTGTTCGCCAGAGAGAGCCTGACAGCATACTGTGCTGATGCTCTGCTATGGGAGAAGGTAGATGCTATTAGTTTATCTTGTGTGTGTGTGTGTGTGTATGAATGTGTGTGTGTCTGTGTGTGAGACACTATGCGGCAGGACCCAACCCACAGCAGTGTGCTGCACTATGAATTACAGCAGTCCATCTGATCAGCCTGTGCTGCAAAAACAGTGCATTCAATTGGGCTACAGAATTGCAACAGTCCTGATACAGTCTGAGGGATCTCTCTCTCTCTCTTTCTCTCTCTCTCTCTCTCTCTCTCTCTCTCTCGCTCTCTCTCTCTATCTTTCCCTCTCTCTATCTTTCCCTCTGTGTGTGTGTGTGCGTGAATTTGTGTTAATGTTAATCATATGTTAAAAAAAATACAGTAGGTAGGTAGCAATTTGCTATAATTTTTTTTCCAGCATTTTCAAATATCTCCTCTTTCTTATTATGTAACTAAATTGCATAGTCAGTTGCAGCCCGTTTTTTAATAGCTTGGTTTTAAAACCCATTTTGCATTGTCTTTTTTATTATTTTAATTTTGTGTGAATTTTGTTTTCATTTCTCGTGCAATGTTTTTTGTAGTTCTCAAATCTCAGATATGGATGGAATTAAAAGGGGCACTCTGAACATCTTTGGTGATAAAAACATTAATTCTAAAGGATATGGAAAGGACTGATTGGGGATCTATTTTGTTGCCTTTTTTCACTTTTCACTTGGAGCCATTCCCATGCTTTGCTTAACTGACTACAGATCATTACATGGTTTGATTATGTTTTATTATTCTCTAATGATGGTTGGACTGGGTTAACTGCATGAACATTCAAGGTAATAAATACAGACAGGCAGGTCTAAGTTATGTGGTCTTTTCACCAGGCTCACATTCAGCATGTTGCACTGGCTTTTGAAATTTTCTGCAGGTAAGTGGTGTATGCTGCTTCACTGTTATTCCATCAAGGTCATCTTTGAAGTGAGTGAATTCAAACGTGAAAAGCAGTGATTACGTGTGAAGCAGGTAATCTTAGCTGCTCAAATGAACATCAGTCTTTCAAGAAGAAGGCATACAATTATCATAAGTTTTATTTGTCACTGCATGTTTGCAAATTGTTCAGTGTTCTCCATAAGTTCCTGCAAACTACTGCCTGACTGTGCCTTTCAGATTGCTGTCATAAATTTGTCTGTGCAGCTGCATGGTATTTGCTGTCACAACACAGGGGATTTTTGGGAATTCCCTGCTCACAATAATGCCAGTCATAGTGAAGTATGGCAACTGAGAAGCACTCTTTCTCTGCTTTGACATAGAGCTCTGTTTACACTTTGTCAGAACTGTGCATTGTGTGTACACATAGTGTGTATGATCGGAGATACATCTTAACTCTGGTTCTGATACACGCACACGCACATGCACACACACACACACACACACACACACACACGCACATGCACACACAACACATCACAGATTAAATTAGATGTTCTAACTGCATCATATGACTCATCCCTTTTGTATTTGAAAAAGAACCATTCTAAAAGTACCAGTCTTGTCATCAGGATATCGTCTGTATTACTTGATATTGGATCAAATTAGTGGTATTGCCCATCACTGTTATAACCATGTAATTTGTAAATTGTGTCTTCATTTTCTGTGATCTATTCATTTAAATTTTAAATGAGTTGGTTCCTGATGGATTTCTTAAAATCAGTAGTTGTGTGCTACTCAGTAAGCAGTGACAGGACTTCCTTTCCAAAGTTACTTCTCTACCTGATTTATATGGAATCTCCAAATGAATAAAACCACATCGGAAAAACCGTACCTTTCCAGAGCCGTTTCCGCGAAAAAATTATTTATTTACAAAGTAGCTGTAATCTTGGTTTTATATGGTATTATATAAGTAGGTATCATATACTTACTTATTATATACTTAGTTTCTTTCTGTTGAAAATACCTGATTCTTTTATTATATGACTGTTTGTTTATGAAAAAAATCCTTCATTTTGGAGATAAAATGTTTTGTTACAACAGCCATGATAAACAAGTTTAAACTTTTCTGCTTCAAATCAATCTTAGAGAACAGAGAAACTACAAATAGTGTTTTTGTAGATCATGACATTATCATTCAATGCATCGGTATCTCTGGAAAAATGTGTAGGTGTAATTGTACTGTACAGGTACAAGAATATTCCCAGAAGGCTGTTATTAGGACTTTATCAGCATTGTCCTTGTTTACAAAGTGTGCCTTGAGTGTTTTAAGTGTGTTGTGAGTACAGCATGACAAAGGAAATCCTGAAATTAGTATTCCCAGAATCAGTGTTGTTAGGCTTTCCATGAAGACTGGCTTTAGGAACAGACATGTTCCCTCAGATCAGGAGCACTCCGGTTGCTATGGTTGCTGAAGAGATGAGGGTTAGAGAGATGACAAGACTAGTTGGACTCTGGGGGTTCCCAGTTTAGCAGGCAGCTGCTGTGTCCTAGTTCACTGTTCACCCTCCTCTAGAGCCCCTCAGGGACCAGTAAACCTTAGCCAAACACTCAAGGAAACTTTAAACCATTTTACTACTTTTCTTTTTAATGTTTTTTTTTTTTTTTAACAGCAAAGTAAAATTTCTTGCATTACATCTATAACAGGAGAGTAATGAGTAATAGGCCCTGCGTGTGCCCTTTATAGGCCAAGCCCTGACCCAGTTCATGTGAAATTCCATCATATAGCTGTGAACGCTTGTTTTGGAAACATAATGGCAGTTGGAGTAACACCTACCCATTATTAGCACATTTTCTGCAACCTGCACCTTTAAGTTTTAACGTTCATAACTACTTTATCTCTTAAATCTTGTTTTTTTTTTTCCAAAATTTTGATTGTGAATTTGGCAATAAAACATGTTAACAGATGAAGCTATTTATAGTGGACATTCTTAAGAAAACAATGTAGCATTTATCAAAACTGTGCCCTGGGAGCTCCAAGCTCACAGCGATTAAAAAAAGAAAATCCCACAGTCACAGCCTCTCCTTAATTGGGCATGGCAGGTTTTTTGCATGCGATGCCTTAAATTGACTGCCACATTTACTAAACAAAACATTAACTTTGCTCATGGAGCACTTGTCAGGCTGACAACTGGAAAAGCACAAATATATCAGTACCATCAATGTTAAAGATTATGCTTGCAAATATTAACAAAACTACAAAATACATAAACAAGTGTCAGAATCACCCAACTGGCCACATTCCAGCAATGTTAAATAAGGAAGTGGATCTGAGCTGTGTCTGTCTAGAAGAATATTTTTCCTTTGAAGGTATTGACATTTCACAAAAAGTTATTTACATGAAAGTGGATCTTGTGCTGGTATTGAGAATTCAGTATCAAAAGTATCAAGAGCTCTATATATTTACGGCCTGTGTGCGAGGATGTCAGGAGAGAAGCCAACACACACGCAACTAAAAAAAGAAAAAAAAATGCAAACACGTGTGGAATTTGTTAGAAAGCATGAGAGTGACCCAGCTGAGATGTGGGAAAAACTTTTGTAGCCAGATGAGACCAAGATAGCTTTTTGACCAAAGTTCTAATCGCCATATGTGGCACAAACTAAACCCGTGCCTCATGAAATACAGTACCATTCCCACAGTGAATATGCCAGTGTTGGGGATGAAAGATACTACATGCATTGTTTGGCAATGTTGAACCTTTAAATGACTGTGTAAACTATTTATAACCTGAAACGAGGAATGAGCTTACTGTAAACAGCTCTTTCCATCTCACTGCTGTTTTGAAAATGCTAGATGTGGTATGCCTAGTGGCAGCTAACATGCCTCATTATAGATTGGTTTGGACACCATTTTGCCCACTTGAACATTTGGATTGTACAATTTGTGTAAAGTCGTGGGCTTACCTAATAAATGGGCTACTCTGTGTTCAGAAAATTATGATAACTATAAATATCTTTCTTTGACAGCAAACATCCATGCAATCCATCCAATTTTATTTCCCAAACATTTCAATAAACCTCTAATTGGCCAGAATATCCATGATGACTATGCCAGCCCGACACACCTCACTGATGACTTCAAATGATTCAGAAAAGGACAGTTGTGTCACAGCAGCTCAGGATGACTACCTCTCCAGTGTGAAGGCTTTGGCTGTGAAGCTAAAACTGGAGCCAAGGAGACCTTTACACTTGGAATGGAGGGCTCAGCTAGAAACCCAGAGAGCTAAGGGTCTGGAATCCTCAGTTAAAGATGGGCAGCTACGAGCCTGGCGTTCCCTGAAGTGGCCAAGGTCATCACTGAGTTGCACAAAACAACCAGGACAAAGGCAACACTCTGAGAGCCTGATGGGGTTTGGAAGTATTGGCGAAGCCCTGGAATGGCTTAGAAAAGAGCTGGTGAGATCTTCATGTAATGTTTTCTAAATACAAAGCACACCATGAGCTTGGATTATAAGTAAACTTGTGTTTAGACTTGTGTTTAGCAAGCTGAAGATTCTCCACAAGGCAGCTCTTTCAGGACTTAAGTAGCCATTGTATGCCTTATTGAAAAGGAGAAAACTAACATGAACCTACAGCAGCAAAATATCATATGATAAATTCAAGTATGTTTACAATTAAAAATGCATATGTGTACAAAAAATACCTAAAGCACAAGTGTTTACTGCTCACCACCATACAATGGCCATTAGAATATGTTATTTAAACAGTTAAAACTGTTATTTAAACAGTTTAAACAGTTATTTACTCATATGAGAAATGATCTTTCTATCACCCTAAAAAAGCATGTGTTAAAAGACATTTTAGACCATTGTTGCTTGATTGTTGGTTTCAGATTGTTGAACTCGAGCCTTCAGTGTCTGTTCTGTTTGTGGTGTTCATTGCAGCGAGAGATGCGTGTGCAGGACGAACAGCTAGCTCGCCAGTTCATGCATCTGCACAAAGACCTAAACAAGCTGAAAATTGAGCAGATGTGTAACCAGCACCGAAAAATGCTGAACGATGCCACGTTTGAACTGGAGGAGCGAGATGAAATGCTGGAGCATTTATGTGATGGTCCTGTCACTTCTGGATTCAGCCTTTCAGCGCCACTCAAACTCCTCGGCATCACAAAAATGAACATCAACTCCCGCCGCTTCTCCCTGTGCTAGCTGCCAAGGGAATGTGAGAAATATCTTGTAGTCCTTAATGAGATGTTCCCCAGTAGAGTACCTTTCTATCCCACGATTTACACTACTTTGTAAAAGCCAGAGCCCGCTCATTAGTTTAATGTCCAGTTAAAACAAGAACTACGTACAAGTCATTAATTCTGTTTATCATGCAACATATTGTTTTAGCATGCTAAATAGATTGTGGTAGCAGAGATTTGAAGACATTGGGGCATTACTACATAGCACATATTACTTTAAATAAGTTTATATTCATGACTATTAAAGAACATATGAATGATTTTTGTATTTGTTTAAATTCTGTACATGTATTTTTTAATTAATAGCACTCTGACAGATGGTCCTCTGTTGACAGACTGTCTGGTTTATTTTATATTATCTGTCTACTCAGTGTCTTGATAGCTATTAGGCTGTTGAGTGATGGTGGACTAGTAGTAGGATGTTCATCTTCAGACCAAGAGGTTTCAGGTTCGAATCCCACCTCCAGGACTACCACCCTTACATTTACAGCTCTTATCCAGAGCGACTTCCATGTCCTAGAGGTGGGATTTGAACCTGGAACTTCTTGAGCCATAGGTCCATAGGCAAGTATCCTACCACTAGACCACCACCACCCTTGGGTTTCTAAACAAGACCCTTAAGTTGCTCCAGGGGGACTGTGCCTGTAGTTAAGAAATGTAAGTTACTCTGGATAAGAGCATCAGCTAAATGCTGTAAATGTCTATTAGACATGTTTTCACCATTAAGCCTATGGAGACACAACCCCAACAGCTGGTTTAAAGCTCATTTGGTTCAGTTTTTTAAGTTTGCCAGTTGTTAGTCTGATATAAATGTGTTGTCATGTTTTAATAGAACTTTTGTAGCTCTTTAAATAACATGGTGTTTTTCAATTATAACTGATTGAATGTACAGAATGCAATACATGTAGAAGGCATTTCTCTTTAAACATTCCATGCTCTTTCTCCTTATGACTATGCATTTACGTTTTTCTTTTTTTAATCCAGTTTAAATTGAAAGAAAGAAGAGCACATTGATGAAATTATTGTGAATATTTACAGAATTATAGTTTTTATTACCAATGTTGACTGATGGTAAATGTTGCAGCAATTCAAAAACTGAAAATGTCTTTCTAATATTGTGAGTTTTCAGATATGTCCATTTTTCAGTTGTGCATTTACTAGCTCTTGGTATTTTAGACTTTGTAGTCTGATGAATGAAAAATGAAGAATTTTTTTATATTCTCAGCATTTCTGGGTTGAATTTAATAACATCAGTTCATTTCATCTTCTTAAGCAATTGCCTTATTTATACAACTAGTATGCAAATTTGTGTGGAACGGCAACTTAAGTCTGCTTTAGTACATCTAGTGTAAATACTGGGCTCTTCTTTTTTGACATAACTTTTGTGGATGTTCTCGCTCATTGCAGCCAGTCAAGTGAACAAAGGAGGGAAGAAGCAATTACCTGTGTAAACAGAACTCAGAACTCAGGCTTCAGGTCAGAGCTTCCACTTCTGCCTCTGGTTCAGGAACACTGTTGTGTTTTAAGTGCTTCAATATAACAGTTTCAGAATGGTTTTTTGAGTGATGCCATAGAAGATACATTTTGGTTTTCCCTAAAGAACCTTGACATTATTTGAAGGTTAAGGGCACATATATAAGGGCAGCCTTTCAAAACAAAGGTCATTTATATAAATCAACCTTAAAGATGTTATAAGTAAACCCAGCTGGTTTAATAAAAAGTGGTTAAAAATGACCATGTATGGGCAATGCCTTTGGACTGTTTTTAAGTACTTGTAATGCATTATACATATAATGCTTTACGTAAATTAAGTGGACTTCAAGAGGCTGAAAATGAACACAAAGGAGAATAGAGGATACAGGCCCTTTAAAAGGTTCTCCATTTAGATCTCATTTACAAAAATATTTCTTTATGGAAGTAAAACAGTTCTTCTTTCACTCAACCGCTTGTGGCACCTGTAGTGACTGATTTGCAATTTTATTACTGCCGTACCTGTAATGCATAACATTTGTTGAGTTTCCTGGAGACCATTCAGCAAAAAAAAAGTTATAACTGTCTCTAATTTTAGCCTGTTCAACAACAGCGATTTCATGGTTATTAGAAAACAGCCTTGCAGTCCCCTCAGGTTAGACACACAGCTTTACATCGCTCAGCAAAAATATACATAAAAAAGAAGTGTCTGATTTGATATAGTTTAAGAATTGTGGCCGTGACATTGGTAAATGACATAAAAAGTTACATTTGCCAGAGACTGCTACTGATGTTAATTCAGTTTGACTGAAGGATGCAAGGAGAGATAAAGATCACCTGAACATGTTGGACTGAACATTTACATTTGGATTTGAGACCTAATGAGATTAGACTGGCGACAAAGAAAGATTTATGTGGTCATATTTTAAATAGGCAGTAATCTACTGAACTTATCAGGGCCTTGTGTGGCAGCATGCCCAGAGCACCATCATTCATGCTTAGACAAGTCAGAGCCTCTCAGAAACAAAATAAAAGTGAACAGAAAGAAAATATCTATATTTTAAGCACAAAAAAATCCGCTTGTGATAAGAACAATAAAGGTCTGTAGGAACTACTGTGGAAACGAATGAGGGAACACAAAAAAATATTTAATATAAAGGTAACAAAATGGTTTCATGTAGATGTAACAGGCTTAAGTATATTAACCTTATGCATTTACTTTGGGCGTGTATTAGATATTGAACTCTATGCTGGGAATAAGAATTTTCAGTGTACAATCATGTGAAAAAATTAGAAGGCCCCATTAAATATTCTGTTCTTTATTAAGAAATGTTCACATATCGATGTCTAATCTCGTTTTTATTTATCTCTGGACAAGAAAGTGATTTAACTGAAGGTAAACAACAAAAATTAACCTTGATTTATTCATTAAACAAAAGATATCAACAAAAATGCGTATTCCAACTGAGGGAACGTTAGGACACCCTACCTCCTAATAGCTAGTGTTCCCTCTTTGGCTGAAATAACCGCAGTGAGACGCTTCTTGTAACATTTACCAGTCTCTGACATTGGTCTGAGCAAAGTTTGTCCCACTCCTTAAGCTGTGAGATGTTTGAGGAGTTTCTTGCATGTACAGTCCATTTCAAATCACCCCAAAGCATCTCAATGGGATTAAGATCTGGGCTTTGACTCGGCCACTCCCGGACTCTCCATTTCTTAGTTTTCAGCCAGTCCTTGGTGGATTTACTGGTATGTTTTGAGTCATTGTCGTGTTGCAAGGTCCAGTTCCACTTCAGCTTTAATGTTCTTACAGATGTTCTCACATGTTCCTCAAGCACCCTCTGATACACAGTAAAATTCATGGCAGATTTTATGAGGGTGAGCTGGCCAGGACCTGTTGCAGCAAAACATCCCCAAACCATAACACTTCACCTCCATGTCTCACAGTTGGTATGAGTTGGTATGAAACTTTTCCTGGAATGCTGTGTTTGGTTTATGCCAGACATTCTGGTGTCAATAACTCAATTTTAGAATCATCTGTCCAATGAACATTATTCCAGAAGTCCTGGTCTTTGTGTATGTTCTCTCTGGCAAACTTCAGTCTGGCCTTGATGTTTTATCTTAGGGAGCAAAGGTTTCCTCCTTGCACACTCCCCATGCCAGTTAAAGTTGGGCAGTCTCTTTCTAATTGTAGAGACATGCACTTTCACATCAGCAGTAGCAACAGCCTGCTGTAGGTCCGGCGATTACATTTTGGGGTTTTTGGAAACTTCTTGTAGCATCTTGAGGTCTGCTGTCGGGGTGAACTTGCTTGGATGGCCAGACCTGAGCATGTTGCCAGTTGTTTTGGAAGTCCTCCCAATTCCACAGTGGAATTGCTGACTGTAAATTCTTTGGAGATCTTTTTAAATCCCTCGCCAGGCTTATAAGCTGCTACAATCCTCAGACAAAGGCCTCAGACAGCTCTCATCATGGTGTCACTTTCATTTCAACAGTCAGGAGCACCAAATTAAATATCTGAGGTTTAAATTGGGCAAACCTCCTTCAAAATTCTGAGTAATGATGTTCTAATCATGTGCACCTGATGTGCTACACATGCATGTGATTTGAGCCATTTTAATTGGGAATAAAGGTGGGGGCATCCTCATTTATTCCTCACCAGAAATCGCATTTTTGTAGAATTACATTACATTACATTACATTTTACAGAAGATTTTAAAAGTCTATTCTTCAGTTTTAATTGTTTAGTTATATTAACATTAAGTTACAAAAACACACAGGCTTTCACACATCAACTTTTTCACATGACTGTAGTTCTCAGAATAGAATGTGTATCTGACCTGACCATCCTATAACAATGTGTAATTCAAAGGCATAAGAAACATGGCACCACTTAAAGGTCATGAGTAACAACCGCAAATTCAGACAGTACCCAGGTATCCCAGTCTTCTGAGGCTATTTGTACACCTCTGAATGTGGGGATGCTGGAAAAAAAACAACTGTCACTCACAATTGTAAGAAAATGAAATGTTTATATATATTTTTTTCATTTCAGTCACAACATATTTAATGTATTAAAATGGCAAAGATACAAAATTATTTGTTGATGTGTACATTTGTATCTTGTTCATCGGTGGAACCTGTACAGTACATATTTTCATTAATAAAACTCCAGGTGATGTACAAAAGTGTAAACACAAAGAAAAGGACATTTTAACTGAAACTGAACTCAACACTTATATAATAATAATTGTGTGAATCTGGGAAAAGTCCTCAACAGAATGAAACGGGAGGATTTCAAATACCAATCCCAGGAGACTGGTTTTGTCAATTATTTACATTCATTATTCTTACAGCTTTCCATGGAATAGTGTTCTGCTTTATATCAAATAAATCTCTTTACCATATACATTAGTCAATTTTGTGTTGTTATTCTTAGAATTTTAATCAAAATACGAGAAACGTGGAGATGTGGGAAGGACAACGCACCATACGAATGGCTGGTGACTGAACTACATACATTGAGTGACTCCATCCACAAAATAAAGAGCTAGTCTATTTTATCTGCATTCTGAGTCATGACTTTCTATCACTGTCTAAAGTCAACCACTGTATCTTCTTCGCTAAAGTGGCTGATTTATACACAGTGAAGTACAGTGGTAAGGTTGCAGTTGAGTAATTGTAAAAATACTGATATACTGTAAGTAAAAATATAAGGATACCACCCGGTGCCCTCTAAGAAAACTGGTCGACTGATCGTTTCCTTACATATAGAGTAAAATACTTTGATTCAAAATAGAAATCAGTAACCCAGTGATTAAGGTAGAGCTCTTGCTGGTGATCACTTCAGAGGTGCCTCAGAACATCAGACAGCTACTCTCATGCAAACTATACCTTGACTTGAGGAATCAGAACAAGAGCCTCACAGTTAAAGGTACCAAAAGACCACAGAATCATAGTGTGACATAAAATTACACAGAAACCAACACTAAGTCAAAAAATAAACCTTGAGCAAAAACCCTGAATCTCAAACAGTAGTATTCCCCAATGCATCAAGTACGCTATACCCATGCAAAATTACACAGACAACTTCAGTTTTTCTAATGTCATTTTTAAGCGAATCTTTAAAGCTACCAAAACATACAATTCATTTATAACAAAGATACATCTGAACTGCGTCTGTCGGATAGCTAATACAGAATATACACTTTCAAATTCCAAACAGTTGTCGGACAGCACGTCACACCATCCTAAAAAAACTATTTCTATTTGTTTTACATTGAACTAAATTAGGTAACATTCATTAACAGTACAATACATCCATTAAATAAAAATGAGATGCATGAAAACTTCGTCGACTACAAAGCATGTTTTTATGTTAAAAAAAAAATCCCACCAGTTAACACAAAGCAGAATGATTTACCTTCTCAATCATGAGCACATCCTGACAAATGCACTGATGAAGAACTACATTCACATCCTTATCCAAAATATGACTTTTACAACAGCTCAGAAGCAGAAGCAGTAAATTATATTTACTGGATACAACTTTAACCTGATCCATAAATAATTCATTAAACAAACGATCAAAAACCTGAGAATACGCATTAGCCATGACATTTCACCCAGGGCTGTGTTGAAACAGATTGTGGATCTACAAACTTCAGTCTGGCGTATTGTTTCATCTGCTGACAAATACCCTGATTTAGCTATTCAATCACAAGCCTGAATGAGACACAAACACCCACACACACACACACACACACACACACACACACACACACACACACACACACACACAAAGTATTCTCCTGCATGTAATAATTTCCTACTACAGGGTACAGACCTTTACAATGTTAGGTTACACATGCAATCTTGCATACAGGATGTACAAACAAAAAAGAAGTGTTTTACAGTTATACAGTATTTAAAAAACAGATTTTTACAATATACCATCTATATCCTAATAATGTGGAGGATTTTTAAAATCAAAGCGTACCGCTGTGCCCTGCACCTTCCTTTTGGTGCAAAAGTTTTAGGCAGGTGTGAAAAAATGCTGTAAACAAAGAATGCTTTCAGAAATATAAATAATGATTGTTTATTTTTATCAATTTACAAAATGCAAAGTGAGCGAACAAAAGAAAAATCTCAATCAAATCAATATTTGGTGTTACTACCTTTTGCCTTCAAACCAGCATCAATTCTTCTAGGTACACTTGCACCAAGTCAGGGATTTTGTAGGATTATAGTCGGTGTATGATCAACCAATTTCAATGTCACACGGAGGTTGAAACACAGTCATGTTTGGAACAACCTACCAGCCGAGTTCCTTCAAAAACTGTGTGCAAGTGTACCTAGAAGAATTGATGCTGTTTTGAAGGCAAGGGCGGTCACACCAAATATTGATTTGATTTAGATTTCTCTTTTGTTCATTCACTGCATTTTGTTGATTGATGAAAATAAATGATTAACACTTCCATTTCTGAAAGCATTCTTTGTTTACAGCATTTTTTCACACCTGCCTAAAACGTTTGCACAGCACTTTATATCCTTTCTGCTTTTTTAAATCATTTTGATTTATCTGGCTTTCCCTCATGAGGCAGTCAGTTCGAGAGGACTTTACATGGTCAGGTCAATTTGCTGTAGCAGATCTGAGCTAAAGAATCAGCTTTATTGTTTATGTCCAGCTGAAAGACCACTCATTTAGACCGAAGGCTTTTTGGAGCAAAGGGCATTTTCTAAATAGTTAATTCCATTATATAGTCATTTCATGCTGCTTTGTGACCAAAATGCAGATACATGACATTAATATTAATATTTATGGCATTCATCCAGAGTGACTTACTAATCACAGGTTCCGTCTCCCTGCAGCAATTTAAGGGTTTTGCTCAGGAACCCAGTGGTGGTAGTAAAGATCACTCTACTCTACTAGTCCTTCAGGTAGGACTGAAACTGTGATCTCTTAGTTCATCACTGAGTATCCTACCACTAGACCACCACCACCATGCCAAGTTATGCACATTGCACTTTGACCTCAGAGAAGAAATGCATCTTTAGTCCATGAAGTTAGTACATCCTGCATGAAAAACCTATAAGATAAGCTCAGAGAGATTTATACTGGATGAAAATTTTGGGAAAACAAGGGAACAAAACAGAGAAACCACTAAGACATAAGAAACAAACTGCAGCACAGATTATTCATAGCATCCCATAAACTCAGTACAATCCAGCAGTTCCAAAGCTGCAACAAGACCATAAAACCACACCTTCCACACTTTTTTACATTGTGAAACGTCTTAGTGATTGGACAAAAACGTAATTCTATCACAAGTTTTATGAGGAATAAAGATCTGCTGTACAAGCAAGGAAGAATCACCTTGTTGTGAATCCCAAATATTCGTTGTTGCTCCACAAGAGCAAATTTACTTATTTTATGATAATATACTTGTCGATGCCACTAAAAATACTTGAACATGTTGTCTAGCTATCTGATAGCCCTTTAAAAACAGAACATGGTCTGTTTATATTTATTTATATTTTATTTGAATTAGCGAGAGTTGAGATCTTTTTGTTTTTATAGAGTGTTGAATCTGAACCTGCACATCACCTGTTCTTTAGAGAGCATTGCCACTGAATGATCAAGGCAAGTCCACAACATTCTTGACAATGACAAAAGCGTCACGATATCATCTCAAATCTGGACAAACAGTACATAAATAAGAGCTTCACAGTTCATCATAAATATAAGATAATGAGAGTACAATATTTTACCATATCAAAATTATACTGTACTGTTAGACTGTGCCAATGGCAAAATATATACTTAGCACTTTACCCCCCCCAAAAGTTACACATAATTACATTACACATAATACAATTTATACAGTATTTGCATTGATTTTAATCTACATGCTGAGAGCCGAGTGACATTCTTTAATGACGTACTGGTGTCAAAACCAGAAAAGAGGAAGTGATTATATTGCATTGTTTGGATACCAAAGAATATTTTCTTGTGCTTTGAGAGAAAATTCAGCTACGACCAACAAGGTGATGCTCCCCTCATGCAACACAGACCAATTAACTACAGAACGGTAAAAGTTAATTCATATGATCTAATGAGATTCAGAGGGGTAACTTTGGAAAACTTTGGCTTTCAGTTGGCTACTTTGGCCACTATGGAGTGACATGATATAGCCACAGCTATTGTTACTACTACAGAGCAAAATTTATCGACAAGAACCATTAAATTTTAATTATTTACATTCTTCAGCACGAACTAGAGCATTTAAAAACAAAAAATGAAATTAAATGTTAAAATCTTGACTTACAAGCCAAAACTCATTAAATAAAACAGAATATATTAAGACATATCATTTGTGAAAAAATGAAAAAAGGAATCCTACCTTCTGAAAACCAACACCTAAACATAGTTATTCAAAGTGCTTTGATGTGAAACGTGCACTGTAGAGTAACTTACTGGCTAAACCTGAAAAAAGTAACTTCTTTGTGAGCTTTTTGTCTTACAGCACCATCCTTAACTGCCCAAACTTTCAACCATTTAAACCATTCTGGTTCCTATCCCCATCAATACAATTAAATCAGACATTTCATATCAAACCACTACAACTTTGTTTCCATCTTAACTATTTAAAAATGCAAAATTCGGACAAACCTGTGGAATTCCCCAGTAAAAAGTAAAAATGGATGTCCAAATGTAAACTGCACATGCATTACCTATAAGCATTTTCATGCTCAGAAACTATGAATTCCTGGGTATTCATCAAGTACAGAGGTGGAAAAAAATACTCAGAAACTAATACATAAAAGCATAAAGCCATCTACTAGCTGTGCAATGAAGCAATTTAAACATCTAAGAACAGTGCGAGAGGAGCGATGGGGAGGTATTGCAATGTGCAAGTGTTATTGAACCTGTCTAGCTCTACAGCGTGCACAGCTCATGAACTATTAGGAAATAAGACCGAAAAAAATGAACTAAATTAACATGTTATAGAACATGTTACCAAACAACTGAGCATATTGTCCTTTTCCCACTGCCCAGATGAACAGAATGAATGAAATAATCACCAATAAATACTTAGGTTCAATCCAAACTGCATGCTGTTCATGAAGCAGTTTGGATTTTAGGCTCTACGTTAGTTCTGAGGGTTAATCTTTCTCATGTTGACACATGAGAAAGTTCATGAGTGTACATTAACAAAACTGTAGGTTTTATAGATTGCATAGTTTTGAGTAGTGACATATCGTCCTAATCTGTGATGCTGATGGATTTTCATTAGGTTCTTATTGTCACCTTGTGATAACACACCTGTTCTCCTGTACAGTAACACTGGAAGGAGATAATTATCAACCGTTTTTTTTAATAAAATAAAAGAAATAGAGCCTATTTTGTGACAGAATCCTGCACACGTTTAAGATTCTGGCCATTTAGCTTAAAGCTTCTGAAATGAAAGCACAGAACTGGATGAAGACACTTATTTTTAACCGCTACACTGTAGCATTATGATGGTTCCAAAGACATTGTGTATATAAGCAACAATCTCATGTTCATGATCATAGTCAATATCAATACGATCTCAATCAAAGTAGGAAAGGAAAAGAAAGAATAAAAAGGTTTCTATACGTAACAGGAGGACAGTATGTACAAGTCATTTCTGTTCAGTATTTCTTTTAGGATGAACAGTCTATTAAGTTGATAATGTACAGTAAGGCTTTACAGGATGTTGTATTTACATATTTATAAACCATAATATACAAAGGAGGTTCAGCTTTAGCACCTTGGAGGATATTGTTCCCAAAAGTTTACCAGGAGAGCAATACTGGACATCTCATGAAGAAACACCCTTCATGCTGTTTTGTGGTTCCTCAAGACATTTGGACCAATAATGCAAGTAAATGATTTTGCAGTGATATCTAGTATTGCTGTACCTTTACCTATAACACTATGAGAACAGTTGTGCTGCATCTGCACAGGCTGAGCAGCCTCATCTTTAAATCTTCCCCTTTATAACTCTGGAATGTATACTCAACCATATGCTGCAATGTTATGTTACACATGTACACATCTACAGTAGTCATATGCTGCATTGGCACCTCAACAAAACAAACAAACAAACAAACAAAAAAAAACTAAAAAAGAACAAATATGTACACACTGGCAATGTTGTTTGCTGAAATGGTTGCCTTGGCGGTATGCACCGACAATAAAAAGGCACCACTGAGTGAAACCTACAAAAAGGTCATCTAAAATGGGAATTCTAGGATGTACGCTGCCTTCCGCTGTTAGCAAAATCAAGCACGTGCCTCCAATCCTGCACCCCCGAGTGAAAATTTGAATTATTTTCAATACATATGGTCAAGGAAGCCCTTACAGCCTAGACAAACATGCAGAATCTGGAAAAACAGGAAATTAGTGAGACAAATGCCTGAGTATGCAAATTCATGGTAAATATAAAACTGAGAGCAAGAATAGTTATAATCCTCAAGCAACAGTGGAAGCTCATGAGGACAGTGCATTAACGAGAAGATTTGGTGATGAAGGAAACGCGATCACAGTGTTAGCACCTGGAGAATGGCCGATGCTCCATCAGACGAATCTAGCAGCTAACATATTTTTTGGTTAACTCAACAGAATGCTGTTCAAAAAAATACAAACAAAAAGATGGAATGTTCTCCAGCAAACAACATTGAGCCAGAATACAGTGGTTACAAAAAAAAAGAAAATAAAGTGATCAGACCTTAAACAATATTAAGTTGACCTTCGGCATTAATACATATCCTGAAGTTCTAGATAACAAATGTATGCACTTAAAAGAACCCAGGAACCTTTTGCAGTGACGGAAAATCTACTACGAGAGTATCTGCACCAGAATACACCTCAGCCATACACTAATATAAGGGAAGGGCTAGCAGCAACCAGGGAAGGAGCCAGGCGAAGAGTCTCAGCATACAAAGGTTTTTCATTACATCATCACTTCCTACACGTATCGACACACAAAGAGAACCAGCACCATCATGCCCTCACTAGTAATGCAAACCCTCATAAGCTGTTGCTCAAGCTCCTTTTCAGCCCTGGCAAGTACCCTTCACCTCATTAGTCGCACCTGCATGGCATCTGGTTGTTAGGATCTTAGCAGGCACAATGGAGTCAAAGACAGCAGAGATGTGGTGCACCAAGCCAACCCTGAAGTGCGTAATAGCTGACAGCTAAATTTTTATTGTTTAAACAATTCCTGTTTCTGTCTACATGTAAGAAATGCAATGAGATTCAACAAACAGCTCTTGTTCTTGGTAAGGAGTGTATATGTATATATATATATATATATATATATATATATATATATTATATATATATATATATATATAAGCATGCAATCAATAAAAATCAATTCTACTTTGTTAAAGCCCTCAGTATTTTGCAATTTCCACAATACTTGAACAAATGCCGATCTGCGTAAAAATGTAGCACCAAATAACAGATGAACCGCTTGCTTAGGGACGGTACAAAAATTATTAAACCGTAAGCACCTAGAACTTGTTGAAGGGCGGCTGGGTGCACCACTGGCAGAGTGGATTACAGTAGAGGATGTGATTTGGCTTTGTATAGTTCTGCTAATGGCAGCAAGCCCTGTATGCCGTGGGAAGGCGTCCTCTTCTGGGAGCCGATCAGGAAAGTCCTGCGGTGAAACACTGCCATGGTCTCTTACTCTGCAGGAAACCAGGTATATTCAGGCAAAGATAACTTTGACTTCCATTAACGTAGCTTTTTGTTATTCCTTGGTTTAAAATACAGACATAAATTTGCAAAAAAAAAAAAAAGAAAAAAAAAAAAGCCATGATTCCATATGGAACCGCTGACAAAAACTGCACCGTAAGATTTGGAATTGTAGTTTAAAAGACCAACTAGGAAGAATTAGGCTAAAACAATGAGAATGCATCAATAAAGCAAATTCTTATACAGAGCTGGGAAGAATGGAGGAGAACTACCTGACTACCCTACCTTTTACAGTTCTTATTATTTCATATTTATTTTTATCAGGAAAACACTGAAAGAACTGAAAGACAGCCTAATAGAAGAGAGCGCAATACTTTACAGAACCCTATTTCTAAAAAGACCTGCAACAAACTTCACAGAATGCTGCACTCATGCTGTATCATCTCATACACGGTTAACTCTGGTAGCAAAATTTTGGTCCAGATTTGAATTTGTAATCTGTTTCTCCTGTGTGCATTTATGGTTATTGGTCTAACCCTAGAATGCATATGTTTGAACTTTTTGTGCAAATTGGCCTTCATGAGCTTTCGATGAATGTTGTGCTATAGTGAGTCAATGAGGTATTTCAAAATAGTTTCTGTAATATTTCTATTTCAAGTAGTTTTAAGGCAATCAGCCAAATAATGCAGGCTGTTATCAGCCTAAGGGTTATAGGTAATGGCCTGCAGAGGTCAGCATAAGTCAAATCTGAAACCTCTCAAAGCAGACAAGTAATACTAATATAGATGGAACAGACAGGAAGGAAGACAACTAAAGTAAAAGTAATTTACAGGTATAATGGAAGCTAGTGCTCTAATTTCTAAAACCAAAAAAGATGGAAGGTGGTGCTGGCATGGTTGATCCCCCTCCATTTTCCCAGTGTAATGATTTCAGCTATCTGTAAAAACATAAATCCTCTCAGGAGGAAGCAGGAAGCAGACTATTTATGAAAAAATAATTATACACTCAAATTTTAAAAAGAAAAAAAAAATACATAAAGGTTCTTCACATTTTTAAAGTATTTATATTAAGGTAAATTACATAAATATATAAAAATAGCTTTTTGCCGAATTGTTTGCCAAAAATGACAGATTAAAAAAAAATAGAGACTGAAATGAATGGTGTAATAAAAGATAGACAGCAGCATGTGTGAGTCAAAGAAAATGAAAAATGGTGGAAGAGAGAGCACATTGTCACAGGGAGGATTCATACTGCAGGAGCTCATAGAGCAGCGGCCCATCCCTGTACCTGATCCCTACAGCTGTGGGGGTGATGAACTGCAGGATGTTTATAGTTCTTCTAAGGCGTCTGTCCACAAAGTGGGCGTCCCATGCTGGGTAGCGCTTGCGGGGCATGTCGATCTTGATAAGGGGGCCTTCTGGTCGGTAGCGGCCCGTTGGTTTGGTGGGCTCTGGGGAGCGCACCTGAAACACTGGTAGGCATGTGTCTGTTGCATCATCCTGCTGGTCGTAGCCCCCCATGGAGACCCGGGTAGAGGTTGGCTGGGATGATCGAGGACCAAGAGCAGGGGCCATTGGCTCAGCTTCTGGTGGTAAGGGGAGGCCCCAGAGGAGCTCGGCACAGCAGGAACTGGCCAGTACCCTCAACCTAGGGCCCATGGGGTGAAGGACTCCATAGTAGATACCCATGAAGATCACCCCTGAGGCAAAACTTAAGTAGACTCCACAGAGCACTGGCACTGCATATGAGTCTGTAGTGACTGGATCTCTGTATGCATACCACAGGCAGGTAAGCACCGTATTCTCAGCCAGCACCACAAAGTAATAGATCAACATACGGTACCGGGTCCTTCCTTCCTTCACATTAAACCAGCAGAAGATGTAGACAATGCCCACCACCATGTTAAACAGCACCTCCTCCCACTTGGACATGCAGAAATCTGTGCCCCCATGCACAATCCAGAAGGCCATGGCACACCAATGCACCACCACGAAAATGCCAAAGTGGATGTGGAAGATGGAAGCAAATAGAGCAAAGGAGAGCACCCGTGAAGAAATAGTGAAGAGCCTCCAGAAGATGTGGATCAGTGCACCTCGATAGCTCATGCTCTTCTTGTCATCTCTGGAGTCTCTTAGGAGCTTATGATAGGAGGCTAATACCCAGGACAAGGACAGCAGCGACGCTAATAAGGAGACACCTTAAAGGGATAAGATAAAAATGTTTTGAGTACTGGTGGATAGTTACCTCTTCTGATGTAATTTGTGCAAGCATAGCTTCTGGAGTGTGTCTCATCTTAGATCCAGAATAAATCATGTAGTGGACTAAAAATGTTTCCAATGGCCTATACATCCAGAAAACAAGTGTGCAGTATTGGTCTTAAATGTATGCAAATTTAGTGGCCGACAAATTAATTAAACTAGCTGGAGGTAAACAGTAATGGAGTGAACTGCTTACACTGTAATGTCTCAGCACGATTGTTCTGGATCATAATGCAGAGTTGTAGCACCAGTTGGGGGGCGCTCTCCAAGAAGGTTTCCAGCAGCCGAAGCATGTTGACGTCAGCATATTCATACATCATGGCCCAATAGAAACGCTGTCTGTGTTCTCTCTGACGCCGGCTCTGGATGCCCAGGTACATAGTGCGGATGTACCTGTTTGGGAAAGAGAAGATTTGCCTAAATATTTTCAGCTCAAATCTGGTTTCTCATTCACTTACATTCTTTGGCCTTGGTATCCATTTCTAATAAGAGATCAGGATCATTTATTGTCCCTTCCACACTCAGATTCTGCATGATTGTACAGGGTTCTAAATGTTTAACAAATGACTAAAAAGGAGGCAAGTTAGTTACTCTGGAATAGCTTCTGAACTGCAGCACTCAACCAGGCTACACTTTTGCTCCACAAAGGCAGTGAATTAAGGCCAAACAGTGCTATAGAGTAAAACTAAAATGCAGGTGACCCAGGACACTGTGTTAAGAACCTAAGAATTAAAGCTCATAAACCTCTCACTTATAGAAAGCCTGAGGCAGAGCAACTCGAGATGGATATGGGGCACATATGTGAATTATTTATGATTGCAAAATGAGTTCAAGCAGATGATGATGGGATTTTCCCATGTAGGCTAAGGATAGATCTATCATAAACAACTGAAAAAGGAAAAAGGTATAAACGTTAGCATTCAGAAAGGGTTGAATGGAGCCGAAGGAAAGGGTTTTTCAGAAGGGACTTCACTTTTTCCGGTGAAATTACACAACTGTCAAAGAGTAGGCCCAATAATACTTCAGTATTAAACTTTTCTCCTCTTAATATGGCTCATAAAATCACTAGTCATACCAGTGCACCTGCTGTGGGCTGTCGGCCACTGCTCAAGCAAGTTCTCAAGAATGAAGAGAAAATAAAGGCAGAGGACAAAGAGAGAAGTGGAAGGAATTTCTCAAGGCTACAGCGTGGATGGAGAAAACCGAGGGGCTGAGTACTGTGTTAGATCTGTACAAGGCGACTTCATTGTAAATGATTTTTTTGAGAGATATGCTCAATAAGGTATAACACATAATTTGGCCAGGGGTTTCCAGCGCCATATTTCTGTTTCTGGATGTCTTGATTGAGCAGGTCAGCATCAGAACAATTCAGAAATGAATTACCCGTTCATTCCCTCACAGCAAATCATTGGCAGTACATATGAGGGCTGATTTTATGAAAACAATGAACAAACCATAAATTGTACGGTCAAAGTTCCATCCAACACTAAACTAAAGCTGCAAATGAGATTTTACAATTCTGCGATTCAGCACTTTTAATATGTTTAATCATTTATTTAAACAAGCTTACCTCAAATAAGAGAAATTAAGTTATTTGCTTGTACAGAGTTTTGGATTGATAAAGGACTTGTTGTCTACATTTGTTCTACATTACTGTAAAGCTATATTAGTTCAACAAAAGCCACCCAACCAAATTACTGAAAACCCTGTAAAAGTACATTTCAAAGTAAACAGATGCCTTAAAGAAGTGGTGGTGGTCTAGTGGTAGGGTACATGCCTACAGACTCATATCAAAAGGCTCTAGCACTACCACCATTGGGTTCCTGAGCAAGACCCTCAACCGTGCATTGCTCCAGTGGCACAGTATGTGAGGATTTGGGAAGACTAGTCTTGCAGCTGCATTCTGAATAAGCTGAAGTGCTCTTGTTGCCTTAAATGGAATGCCTGCCTGAAGAGAGTTGCAGGAGTCCAGTTTAGAGCTTACCAGAGGATGGAAGAGCAACTGAGTAGGACAGGTGTTGGGCAAACTGTCTCTTTGGACATTGTAGAAAAGATACCTGCATGCCCTGGATAGGTTGTCAATGAGAAAAGAACAAAAGCTTGTTGTCAGGTATGACGCCAAGATTTTTTGCCATCTTTGAGGGGAAAACTCCATTTAAGCATGTTGTTCACACGGTGATGTGTCTTTTGAGGTTTTCATTCTTGTTTGGGATCAAATGAATCTAGAGTCCGCATCTTTGTTGTCTGACCGAACATAAAAACAGACCACAGAGAAAAGAGCAAGGGTAACTGCAATTTGAGTGAGAAAGAGTGTAAAGTTGATCAGAGGGTGCACAATATTGCTTCCAGACTGTCTGTCTCTGTTCCTTCCCAAATACTCCTTTCTCCTTACTTGTGAGTTTTAAAGTTTCTGTGCATGTGACTCAATTTGCAAAGTAAACTGTGGTCCAGCTCAACAGGTAAACTCTGTCTTTGTACATGAAACTCTTATTACAACAATGTGAAGCGCACACACACACACACACACACACACACACACACACACACACACACACACACACACACACACACACACACCTTATCTTTTCCAGATGTAAAAAAAAGAAAAAAAAAGAAAAAGAAGAAAGAAACTGTCACTGAGCAAAAATCCTATACGGGATGCTAATGCTCAACACAAAGTTGAAAAAGCGGTCGTTTTACATTTAAAATTAATCTGCTTTTTAGGATACATTTTCTATTTCACTGATAGTGACTACTGTTGCAATTTAGTTACACTAAGATAAACAACTTACACCAGTTGCACAAGGACATTTGGAAAGTTATTTAGACCCAGAACCATGATGCAGGAAAAAATAATGACCCAGTATCACACAGTATCAAAATGAAGAAGAGAAATTAAACAACTGATATTCTTGGAATGAAACAGTGGAGATCAGGTCTATGACAAATACTATGAAACCCAGAAGGGGTATTATCAAACATCAAGAAGTATTCTCTGCCTCTTGAATACCAGAGCTCTGAGTGAGGCAGTTTCTCAGTCTACACCATAATATTGGATGCAAATAATGAATTATTAATTAATATGCATATTATACATGCTTGCATATGCAAATGGTGGTCTGACAAATAATATAACCTTACTACAACCTTTGTATACCGTTATATAATTAATATACCACCCTTACATTATTTGTGTTTAAATAAATGTGAATACATGCACATGCATGATAAATAATGTAAAAATGCATACAAATCTAAATCTTTTAGCCTGAAAATGTGCAAACATAAAAAGCTGGTCACTGGCGACCTGTCCAGAGTTTCTCTGCCTTTTGCTCTGTAAGCACAGCTATTGGCTCCAGCACCATCCATAACCCGGTTAAGAATAAAGGCTCCAACAATGGATTAACGGATGGAAAAATGTGGGCAGTGGGGGTGGGTAAACAATGGTTTCCCACTCCTGACTCTATGACTGAAGTGCCCTTGGGCAAGGAACATATCCCCAAAACTGCTCCCCGGATGCAGGCATTGCAGCCCCCTGTTCCTGCCCCTGGTGTGTGTGTTCATTACCAGTGTGTCTGGGATGAGTTAAATACAGAGGACAAATTCACTGCTCGCAGTATGTGTGTTTGCAAGCACAATAATTCCATTCATTTCATTATATTTTATGAATTCTGAAACTAATCCCTCCACACAATAGGTTTATATTAGTTAAGACTTAAGTTTCTTTCTTTCTCTCTCTCATTTTCAAAGCCGCTTGCCCTAATTAGGGTCACAGGGGTAGTTGGAGCCTATCCCAGCTCTCACAAGATAAAAGGTGAGGAAACACGATGGACAGGTCCACACACAGACACACACTCACACCTACGGCCAAATTAGCAGCTCCAATCCAACAAACCCACAGCAGCACCATGCTGCCAACTTAAAACTCACAAATGCCAAAGACTTTCATTTCAACTGTGTATGTGGGTTATAATGCAAAACCTTCTTTACACAAAATTTAAGTAGATCTTCATTCAGTTTTTTACTCACCAGAGGGTGGTTTTAGTAAGTCAGGGCTACATGATTCCTAGAACATAAATGATTTAGGTAAAAATAATGCAAGGCAGTTTTTGTTTTTTTTGTGCATGCTGTATTGCAATATAAGCTCAACATGGTGTTATAGTGTTTTGTCCTTACTGAGCAACCGTTTCTCACACCTCACTTAGTCATCAAAAAGCTCTGCCAACATTAGTGTGGGATGCATTAACATGCACCTGTTTAAACTTGGCAGTTCAGTAAGCCTCTCTGCTAATGAACAACTCATGACGAATTAGTAGCCACAATGTTCTTGAATTCTGACTGCCCTCAAACACTCACACAGTGCTCCCACACACTCACCAGGTGGCCTACCAAAGGTTCGGAACCCACACAAAGCAACTGAATTTTGGGTGTGTGTTTCTGCACAAGTGTATTATGGATTAAAGGAACATGAAAGGAAAAAAACTTACCAGTGGTACCAGTGTTATGGTGCTCCATGATGTTGTGTTAGAATAATAGGAAAATATGCAGTAGTGTTCGGAAGACTCAAAAGAAGCATATGCTATTCCTCACATTTCCATCACTGGTGGCATGATACAAATCCTGCAGCAATTGGAAGCCATGCATCCAGCATCTGGAGAGCTGTTTTGGGGAAGGTACCTTGCTTGAGGGATCCTCAGGGCAACCTGCTGGTCAGTGACTCAAACCCACAACCTTCCAATGCTGGGACCAGTCCCTAACAACTAAGCCACCGCTGTCCAATGTGCTCAGCCCTGGGGCCCACATAGACCAACAGTAATACACTCACCGATATGCCATACCTACATGCAATTGTTGTAGTTCTCACCACATATTTTCGATTTTCTAAACGTCCCTGAATGTTCTCCCTCGTTCACATAGTTGTTCACTTGTTCACTTGTTGCATGTTATTCACGGAATAGACCCAAAAACCACCATTAAGACTAGATCATAACTGGACACAAAATACCTTATAAGCCTATTGCACTCAATCTGTGATGGAGAAATGTAAAGGGATGGGCAAAATGTATGTGTCAAGGACAAAGAAATCAAGCCATATTATCACAGTTAAAACAATTTCACAGCTTTTTCTTCTGAAATCTTACTTTCACCAATTAGCTCCCCTCCTTGATATGTACAATGAATCCTTTATTTATTGCCACCAAGAAACACTGAACCAGGCTTTGATTACTTTAATTCTTTATAATAGTAAAGAACCATTGTCTTGTGCTCATACCATCCAATTAGTCTCCTAAATGTCAGCTTTAAACTCCCATATGAACCATTAGCTCACTGGCTGGAACTGGTTCTGCCTTTGATTATTTCTAGATGGAATGAACAGCATTTATTTCAAACATACACTCTTTAACCTTAACGTGTTTTTAATGTGATTCACAGTTCCACCCTTTCTGCTGTTCCTGTGGTCTTGATATCCTTAAAGGCAGCAATATGATGGATCAGACTGGGGAAATCGTTTTTAAAATCTTGGAAAGTTGAGCTTTGGAAATAAGCTTCATGGATCTAATTACTCTATTCTTCTCTCCAACCCTCAGTTGCAACAAACAATATTAGCTCAGATCATTTTAATCTACATCTGTCCACCAATCGATTTTGAACCCCAATTATTCTCTATTGCAATTAAGCCTCTTTCAATTGGACTTTGAACCAGTCCTGACATGTGGTAGAAATAAGAGTGGAAATAAGTTTCTTTATATGCAGAAGATTTGCTTTTATTTTTTTTTACCAATTCTTCATCCATCCCCTTCTGTTTTAAAAATACTTCAAGCTTTCCTGATATATCTAGAATCTGAACTTTAATAAGGATGAACTATTTGCTGTCAGCACTACATCCCGAGGTCATCCAGTGTCCAAAATGCCATTTAAGATGCTAAATATGTATTTGTGCATTTTGGAGTCACTATTCTCCACAAGATGTAAAACTTCTTCACACCTCTTCTCTCTCAGATACATAATGATTTTCCTA
Organism: Hepsetus odoe; assembly: GCA_017165825.1. Classification (NCBI taxonomy): domain Eukaryota; kingdom Metazoa; phylum Chordata; class Actinopteri; order Characiformes; family Hepsetidae; genus Hepsetus; species Hepsetus odoe. The sequence continues at coordinate 19,211,813 of CM029374.1, read as the reverse complement.
GACGGCTGCCACTTTGCCTACATCTAGTCTCTGTTCAAACCCAATTAAACTCTAACCACATATTCTCACTCCCTTTGATGGACAGTGTTTTTTTCACATGGTCCAATTCAGAAGTTAAATCCTTAAGGAATTATATATATATATATAAACATTTTTGCATCCTTCCAGAAATTGTCAAAATTTTTTCCTTTTCAACAAACCTTTAAGATACCTACAGATCTGTAGTTTTGCCAGAAACTTGACCCAAACCACTTAAGTGTTCTTTTTGGGGTGTCATCTGTGTTTCCTTCCCTCTATCCATTTCAAAAAAATATAATTGCCTTTACCACTCCACTCTACTGGTTACACCACCATATAATGAACACTGGATTCTGGACGTATTTTATATTTTCTCATACTGGAGAAAGTAAAAAATTCACTTCTAGAAAAGTCCAATTCTTTTGACAAAGTTTGGGTGGACATTTCTAAAACAGGTCCATGATTTAAGGCTGTTAGCTAGACCAACATAATGGCATAACTGTTGGATTTTGTAAAACCCCTGCCTAATATTTTTTTGGTCCCACTTTTGCTGGCAAAACAGCTCCAAATTTTTAAGGCATGGACAAGACTTCGGAGAATGTCCAGTGCCATGTGGCACCAGACATATCTTTCAAATCTTGTATGTTGAAAGATGGGGCCTACATGGATTGGGCTAATTTGCCCAGCACATCGCCCAGATGCTTTAATAGACTGACATCTGGGAAACCTGGAGACCAACACCTTAAGCTCTCCTTAAGCTCTTACCATTCCTGAAATAGGCCATTGCCATTAGGGAATACTGTTGCTGTAGGAAGATGAAGTGACAGAGGACATGGGCATTTGATATAGTCTTTTTATCTTGTATAAAAAACATGGTTACTGTCCCTCAAATAGAGACAATTAAACTGTGTGTTACTCCTTCTTTATTGCAATAATACATGTTTTAAGTACATTTTTTTGCAGTTTCCATTTACGGTCTGTTGAATACTCTGATAGTGCAGAACGTCATCATATGTAAGTCACCAGTCATTATATAAACTACAGAAATACCACAAATTAATGATGAAACTGAAAGAATAAAGAAATCCTCTTATTTGAATCACAATCACATATTGTGTGGATCCAAGTCCTTCTCATAGTACTAAATCAAAAGTGAAAAGAACTCTCAGTAAATCCCTCAAATATACACCTTTATACGGTTAGCTCCGAAGTGGGAATGTAGCAAATCAAATTAGAGGGATTCTCCACCATTGATCTGGTATGCTGTAAAAGCAACTGTGACATCTAGGATGAAAGACATGTGCGGTTATGAAGTCCCAAAAGGGGTTCCTGAGCTGTCCCACAAAAGCTTCCTGGGGAGTAGTATCAAACAGACTCTTCTCTCTGTTTCACATCACTGAACAAACATGCGGGAAGCGGAAATGCCTGGTTGGGGAAAATACGCTTCAATATTATGCACACGTGGGACTAAAGACACAAGCTGGAGTCTTCGATAGAATGAAGACATTTCAAGTCTGTTTAATCATTTTATATCGAACAGACACATTTTTCAGAACAAGTTAAGGCATAACACATAGGCAGAATGATTTATCATATTTGGCTGTAGCGCTGCCTTAGTGCGAGACTGAAATGTACTAATACAATCTACTTTACAAGGCAGGAGAGGAAGCAAAACAGAAGGTCATGAGAAAAAGTGGATAAATTGAGATATAAACTTACAAGCACGTCCCGCTGGCCACTCTGTCTCTTTGCCCTCTGCTCTGTGAATGACTGTACCCCCCCATCCCAAACCCAAGAGCTTCTCTCTAGGGGCACCAGTCCATCAGGCCAACTAAAGCAACACAAAAAGAAAAAATGACGGATTCATGAAATGAGGATGGGGTGAGGGTAGAAGAACATACAGCAAAACCAAACGGACAAACTTGTGGAATAAAGCTGGCACTGAATGAAAATGGGTAAAGTGAAAATCATGATAAATTACATCACAATATGCCATTTAGAGCATATTATGGATATTGTCAATGCTTAATGAACAGCCGAATCAATAAGGAAGTTCAGTAAGACCTGTCTGATTGGACCTCACAGTGTGCTGTCCGAAATATGTTCTAAAATCATGTGAACTTGGTTTGGGATGGTATTTATGAATGTGAATGTGATGCTTGTTTTAAATGTTTTTCTGTTTATATTAATATGCATTGATAAGCATCATGTTTCATATCAGTGAAGCCTTCTAAGGTTTTAGATTTTGTACAGAGATCCCAAGCTGTGAAATTATGCCTATTGACTAATCTAGGTCTACTTAATTACTAACTTGGAGGCAATAAGTTGATTAAATTAATTACGTTAATATTAAAGACATTTATACAGCGGGGCTGAACTGAATTCGTTGCCAAAAAAAAGTCACTTTGAAATAATCACTATGCTCCATTTAGCCAAATATAATTATCCATGATGTACTACATTCAGTAATCCAATACATGCGATTTTTCTGATTAATGACAGGAACCAGCTTATGAATCCAACTCCAGCACTCATGAAGGAGAAACTGTCTCTATCCAGCTTTAACTTTTGGAACTATGCAGCTCCCTTTCTTCAGCATCTTGGATTATGAATGAGACATCAATCTGCTGAGAGGACTGCTCGACTACACTTGTCCTTACTGATGTGAGATGTGTGCCAAATGTCCATGTCAAGAAAGCATATTACTGTCTTTTAAAGTCTCCAGTACATATTTTTTGCAACAAATAACACAAATGTTACAACCCCATCGTGCTGACACTGTGATGGAGTGAAATGTGCTAGAACATTTCATGAAAAAGGGGTTTCCACACTCCCTGTTATTAAGGCTGTCTCTGTCTCCAGTTTCTGTGACGAAGTAGACGTTATGCTTGATGAACCCTGTCAAGGATGAAGAAATCAAATCACGTTTCCAACTATTCAATGAAAATACACTTCACTGAGCTACCCTTCAGAATGAAATCATGTCCTTTCATCTTGGAATTTAATGGGACGGTACAGTACAGAAGCAAAGGAAAAGACACTGTGAAACATTTCCTATAGATAAATATGCACACATGCACCCAAACTGAACAGCCACAACATTAAGTGATTAAAATATAGATTATCTCATCTGTCAACTATAGGTGTAAATTAGCCACCAAGTTAAAAAGTCAGCTCCTGAGGCTGATGTGTTCAAAGAATGAAAAATGGGCAAGTCTGACTGGTTCTGACAAATGCAAAACTATGATGGCTAGATGATTGGAGCGACTCCAAAACAGGAGGTCTCGGAGGGTTTTTTGGTACTGGTTAATGCCTATCAAAAGTGCTCCAAAGCAAGACAAAGAAGCTGATTACAGGTTTATTGATGCATGGGGGAGTGAAGACAAGCCCATCTGGTCTGATCCCACAGAAATGTTCAGACAGGGCCCTGCATAGTCACGGACAGTCATGGTCACATGAGAATTGAAGCACTAGAACTGGACCATGTGGAAGAGGGTGGCCTTATACTTACTTTTACAAAACAATGGCAATGGCTAGATGAGTATATGTCTCTTAACCTCAGAACAGAAGGCAGAAGAATGCATAACTGGAAAAAGGCAAGCGAGCGGAGGCAGTGCGAAGCTCTGGGCAATGGTCCACTTTTAATACTTCTGTCCTGGCTTTCACGTGGTTGTTACTTTGACACGTTTGATCTACTGAAGCGTACCTAGAGACAAGATACAAGCCTCATGGCAACGGTATTCTTTGCTGGCCTTGTTCAGCAGAATAATGCATCTTTCCAGTCTGCAAAAAATTGTTCAGGAATGGTCCAACCTGGCCTCTAAATTCGATTGTTCTGTAGAATATGTTGAAAATATTAGTCTGAACCATAGAGCCTCCACCTGGTAGCTTGTACATGATCCGCTGCTACTGTCTTGCTGCTTGTTACTACATCACAGCATGCTTTGTGAAGCCCATGTCTTGACAGTGCTGTGCAAATGTTTTAGGCACCTGAGAAAAATGTTCTTAAAAATGTATTTCATTTGGGCAGAGAGCATTTATTTACTTATATTTATTTATTTATAAATATCTAAAGATATATAAAAACACAAATATAAACATTAAATAGAGAGTTGTGTATTTTTATTCTGTTTTTCAAATCTCTCCTCAGGAAAAACAAGTACAAATAGTCTCTGTTCAATACTTGGTTTGGCTAATCAGTGCTTCATTAAGTTAAATCAGATGCTGCAGACAGGACAGTCCAGTTCTGCAGCATGGCTTGGTTCATCCTGGAGAAATCTGAAATTAAACCTGTGTGTCTAAAACCAGCTATTTAGAATTCAGCTGCTTCGAAACAAGACATCATTATCACTTTTTACTAAATGTATCCTTATTTGAATTTATTCAGAAGCATTGGGTTATAGGAAAAAGTAAAACTAAAAGTAAAAGTAAAGTGAACTCTGGTTATGTAGAAGCAAATCTAGTTGCTCCTTGCCCATAAAATGGAAGAGCAACCATTTAAAAGCAGAGGAATCGATCTGCCAGAAGAAGCTGATGGACTGAAATTTTTCTTGCATTTGGATCCATTACATACTGACCTTCCAACCACTGTCAGTAGCAGCACTGACTCATCAGCTGGTGTAACCTGCAAATGAACAAGGGCAAGACTGCAATCAAAGGCCTGCTTTTTCTGTTCTCTGAATCACTGTGTTGATTGTATCCTTAAGTACACCTTTTTTGCGTTCCACTACATATCTATATCTGCACAGCCCCCGTCTCAGTCTACCACTATATTATGTTGTACAGCCTTGGATGGTGGAGAGGTTAATAGACTCAGGAGGATCCGATGATTTGCTCAAGTGTGAAATAATATATTGTTGCTTGTGAGCACTCCACATTTCTCAAGGTGATTTTATTTGTATCCTATAGCCAGTATAATCGATCAGTGAATCTGCCCCTGACCAGTGCAGAAGCCACTGCATTTAGTGGTTCTTCAAGGCAAAGAACTAATGCAGCCCTCAAACAGTAAACATGCAAAAAGCAGCAATGAGTGGGTGATGGAGAATGAGCGTAGACCAGGAATAGCAACGGTTATAAAATAAGCTCAATGTTATAGTCCAGCATGTGTGTAGCAGCAGCTGTGCACAGTCCCAAGAGCCTCTCATACTGCGGTTGAGTAGAGATTGTACAAAATGTGTGCTGGGGCGACTGCGAGGTACTAGAGTAGGGGCTCGAGGTTAGGACAAGTGCTCCGAACACAGAGTGGGAAATTCAGGTCAGTGTGTCAAGACCAGGATTTGGGCCTCAATCAACGTTTAATGCTAGTCCTTGGTGGTGCACTGCAAAGAACGTCCAATAACAATCAATAAATGAGGAACTGATCCAGCAGTATTCATGACTAATTAAGAGCGGAGAGGTTTCAGGAAGATCAACTTCACTGGCCCTCCACGTCGTAATTCCTTCTATGAAAATGACAGTGAAAATTGTCATTGTGAGTACGCACAGCACAGCACACCACAACAAAATTGGATCTCTGCATTTAACCCATGCACAAACACACACAGTTATGAAAACGCCCGGGGAGCAGTGACGGGGACGGTACCTTGCTCAAGCGTACCTCAGGGCAACCTACTGGCAATCTTCCGATTCTGTGGCCAACTCCCTAACCACTAGGCCACCGCTGCCCGATAGTAAATATATGAAAGGCTAATATTAAAGGCTATGTATGGACTTCAATTAAGATCATTTAGATAAAGTTTATAAGCACATTTTCGAGTTTATCCGTAAGTAATATTAAGGTATTAACAGGGAAACATCTGAATAAGTGGGAGATTAGGTTCTGTGCAATATTTTTGATCAAACTGATTTTCGGGCCATTTTCAGTGCTTTACACATTAAACAAGCACTAACTGTTTACTAGCAGCCATGTTTTTCTAAAGGGTAAAGGCTTCCCAGATGAAAAGCAGGTGTTCCCAGTTGTCAAGGTTTTTAAAGCATTATTACTGATAACATATAGCTTATTAAATTGAAATGCCATTAAATCTAGACTGCACCCATTAGGAGTGTGATGGTTCATGTATTTGTACCATCCCATTCAGTACAGGACATTCGGTTCAGCGTGAGTTGTGTTTTGAAAGTAGTGTAGTTTTAACCGTGCAGGCATATATGTTCAAATATGTTCATATTAACCATGTAAGTATATTGGTTGAACAGCCAGAGCTTGAGGACTCTCCCATATCTTTGGACTGCGGGAGGAAACTGGAACACTTGGAATAAACTCACAACATGCAGACTCCACATTGAGAGAAGCCAGACTGCCCTAACTTGGAATCAAACCAAGGACCTTCTCACTGTGAGATGGCAGTGATTCCAAACCACCCAAAGGTTTTATTTCATAGTTCACAATTTTAGTTGAACCAAAAATGTACTAAACCAAGACTTCAGAAATGAGGTACATACCAAACCATGCCTTTTGGGCAGCATAACACCCTTATCAGCTTTATTACTAATGCATTACTTATTGCTTAATAAACCTTAAAGATAACTGAACCCAGGACAGTGATTTAACTGCGATTAGTGTGTGTTTTTCTAATATTTTTCCCTATCAATACATTAGGAACAATTTCACTCTCAGGCTGAAATGTGAAGACTTCGTTTTAAAAGTAAATGGCCGCAGTGGATAAATGCTGAGATTAGCAATTGGCTGCAAGGGATTTGGATGCCAGGAGACTTTCATGCCAACCAAGCAGGCAAGCTGGAGACTTGCAATTTTAACGCCCTAATCAAGCCTCATTTTTGCGAGCTTTGCCAAGGGCAGCATATGTATATATCCAGTGAGCCTAAGTGAGGTTGGCAGGGAGGGAACAAATGTTCTGGCTGAGTGTGCAAGCCCACTGCTTGCTATGTGCTTGACAGGACAACTGTAGAGCAGCAGACAGCGAGAAAACCTGTCTTTAGCACCCACTCTGTAGAAGGTAACTATCGTACAGGTACCTATCCTTAAGTGCCCTCTGCTTCAGAATGGACCGTGAGGCATAACAGAGACTAGAACAGCAGTTCTCAAACCAGCCAGAGATGATTCACATTTTTTGCTTTATCTTAACGTGCTGCAAAAATACAGGCCTAAGGAGCCCTTGAGGGCTGCAAGGAAATATAATTTGTGGGCATCAGTGTCACTGTCAAATTAAGATTAATTTATCATTCTGGTTTCAAAATATCAGCAGCTCTTTTGGAATTACAGAGCGAGACTGTCAAACGGCGCTACAGTCTGCAGGCGAGGGCAAGAGGCCAACCTACAAAGCTAAACATTACAATCCAGTTACGACTAGCCTTCAGAAGAAGAAATCAGAGCTTTTTCACTCCTTGGTGGCCTGAACCTGAACACATGCTTCAAATCGGCTCTAACAGAAGACACTCCATAAAACAATGTCAGTTTGATCAGATCTGACTTTACAAAAGAATCCTAACAACCCAGTTCATTCATTAAAAGCGCTGATCAGCTGCAGTCACTGTGGGGGGGCACATTTTTGTAGGGCCTGTGTGTCTTAGTGATTCCTCCTTGAACATCCAGTCAAAGGACACAATGTTCTCAGCAGTGGCTCACTTTGTTTTCATCATATATAATGTGAACAGTTTAGCTGTACACGATGCTTTATTCCTGAAGCTCCATGTTTATCATCTGGATGGCTGAAAGCACTTTGGGGGTCTGTGTTAGACATGCCTAAATGCCCACCATTCAGTAAAACTCTTCATTCAAAATCCCTCTGACCTTGAAGAAGCTTAAGGAGCTTGAAGGATCTGATGAAACAGAAGCCCGTGTAGAAGGCATCCTGCCTCTTAGAGGAGCTTCAACACACTGAACACAGACCCACTCGACTGGGTCTGCTTACCAGACACACCCCTCCTAACCTCGTGCAGAGGTCATTTAAGTAAATTTATCTCCAGCTTCATCGATTTCACCCTCAAAAGGCAACTGGAAAGCAAACCTGAAACAACTGGCAGGCAGTATGATGGACCCTAGTGCTGCTCAATCCATCTCATTTGAATTTCCATTACAGTTTTGACATTCAGAAATTATAAAAATGAAGTAATCTGCATAACACAATGAACCGCTGAAGCTGGAACAGACCCGCTGGAGTGGCGGAGAAAAAAAAGCAAAGAAATATCTGTGCAACCCAGCCTCTCTTCAGGGAGGGTCTTAAGCACAGGTGGGAATACAGCATGCACTCGTCTCCGACGAGAAAATAAAAAAAGCCTTTAAGGAAGGGCAGAGGTTTAAAATCGCCTGTAACAGTGCACACATATCATTTATTTTATGTGATGCCATTTATTTAATAGTATTCATTTAAATGTATATCATTTTCTATCATTCATGATGATTTAACATTCAAAGAGAAAGAAAGCCACTTCAGTGCTGTTCAACAGTCAGCGTTCAGTAAATGCAGGAAGTCAATGACAAATCTCATTAAGTAACATGAAATTCAATGTGATCTGAATATTGATCCAAAATAATCACGATTAGGATTTGATCGAGCGGCATTATGGATCAGAAAACACATCTGATACCCAAACCCCCTTGGTCCTGTCGGCGCAGCTCTAAGTGTCTCCTGCTAACGGGGTGGGGGGTTTCTGCTGGGGGGTCTTTGCGGAGGAGCGTCCTGTAGGACAGATCAGCACTGTAGCAGTGAAATCCAGTGCTGGACACGGAGCTGAAACACAGCGACCTTTCTCATCATCAGCACCAGCTCAGAGAGGAAGGTGCGCCTTAATGGTGACCGAGACCTCTTGGCCTGCCAGCACGAGTGAGGAGTTTATGGAGTAAAACCAGCTGAGAGGAAATGACTGAACAGAATAGTTTCTCTGAGGATCACCCAGTGCTGCAGTGCCACTGCATGGGCGCAGGATGCCCAGCCTGACACACTGCGAGGAAAAGTAACCATGTAACCAGAGTGAAGTCCAGGATTCAGGGTGCGTGTGTGTGTGCGTGTGTGTGTGTGATCGTGACGGCACACCCCCACCCAGCCCTTACCTCCACACCTGGCCCAGCTGGAGCAGGTGCACGGCAGCGTGCCAGACCCACACGGCGACGTGGCAGCAGCGGTCCCGGCCGCGCACCCCTGCCCTGCGGCTGAGCCCTTCCACCTCCCCGAGCCCGCCGCCCGTGTAGTCCTGCACGAACCACCTGAAGCTGAGGATCTGCACGAGCACGGAGGGCACGAGCACGAACAGGAGCGTGAGCCCGAACCACAGGTAGTCCCGCCGGCTGTAGTAGTCGAGCGCCAGCCACACGTCCGTGCCCACGTCACCGAAGAAGACCAGCATCGCCAGCACGATCCACAGGCAGTCCAGCCACAGGCGCTCGTCGCCGGGCCGCGGGCGCGCGCCTCTCCGCCTTCTGCCGCGCGCCGACAGGCACGCGCTCCGGCAGCCCCAGTAGCACGACGACGAGTGGCAGCAGTGGCACATGTGGATGGCCGCGCTGTCCGCGGGCTCCTCGTCTTCCCCGACGCACGCCGTGTCGTCCTGCTCGCGCAGCTGGGCGAAACCGGCGACGACCCCCACGCCATCGGATTTCGCTGCCATCTTGCGCTCTCCAACGCTTCGTCCCCCCCTCCATCCCCCTTTCCGGAGGGGTGACGTCACTTCCCAAATACCTGGACTTGGAAATCACCCCCCCTTGCACTTGCACACGCACACACACTCACACATACACACACACTCAATGGAGGAATCGCTTCATAAATATGAGCATCACCTGATCCGAGGTGACCCCCTGGTGATGGTGATGGTGATGGAACTAAACCAAGAATTAAGATGAAAGGTCACTCTAGAGTCTAGACTAGCTGTCGTGTCAGCAGGGACACTCCTAACCTGGATGTGGTGATGTGCAGAGCTCCACAAGGACTAGGACTGGAAAAAACTGCAGCTGATCAAAGTGTTATGAGCAAGGCTGCAAGGTCAAATATTCTCCCCTTCTTTCTTAAACCCACACATTCATTCCATTCATGAAGACCTCTGTGTAATGTCACTTAATCCCATGCTCAACTGAAGAGGAAACACAGAGCTGCATTCGATTCCAAGTGTCTGAGTTGCTTTGGGAGCTCTGATCACTCCGCTGGGAGGGTTTGGACTCTTCTGGCTCAAACAGAAGACGGTCTTTGTCTGCTGTCCTCATTAAAACATACCTAACATAATCACAGCCAGCAGTCTGCTTCCCAGCTTCACAGACAAGTCATCAATTTTGCCAAAGGTACCATGTAGCTAAGAATATCACGAAAAGGCCAGCGCACTGTAAAGGGACAGTTTTTAGTAAACAATGTTTCTTATTTTGTCCTTTAAGTATTCAGCTGAATGATGTAATGAGCATGAAATGCTCAAAAAAAAAAAAAAAATATATTATATATATATATATATATATATATATATATATATATATATATATATATGACTTTGATGATGTGATCACCTCAGCCAATCCAGGCCTAACAAATAAATTTCATATTGAAAAAATAAGTCATCCTGAGAAAACATTTTAATGCACAGTTCATGGGCAGTGGTGGCTTAGTGGTTATGGAGGTGGCCCCAGGATTGAAAGGTCATGGGTTCGAATCCCAGACAAGTAGGCTCATTGCTAGTCTGTACGTGTCAACGCTTCTTTGTATTCTGTGTTCCTGTGCACAGTGTTGTTATTAAAGTTCTGTAAGAACTTCTCAGCTCTGCACTGATGTCCAGACCACGACACCGCTACACCATTACAGTATCACTGCTCCTGGGCGCTTTAAATAGCTGGCCCTGCTGCACGGTGTGTATGGGTGAAAAGCAGAGGTTTTGTTGTGTCTCACTGTATGCTGTGCTGTGTTTCACAATGACAAGAAAATAGTCACTTTCACTTTAAAAAAAACACATGTTTAGAAGTTTGGTTTAATTTATCCAATGGAAACTCGCTGACAAATGTTAATTATGCATTACGCAATATGTAGAAATATATTCTCTGTGGAGGATGTGCACTTATTTTCACTCGGATATTTCAATAAAATCTGTAATCTGGCTTGGGGTGTTGAGAATGTGCACATAACAGCATGATCATTATCTTATTAAATATTCTTCATTCACGTTGGTTTATACAGATTTCTACAATCCTGTCTTTAATTTTTAATTTTTTAATTAGTTTCACACACCTATCAGCATTAAGCACGGCTGAAATTCTAGAATTTAATAATAAGAAATATCCACAAATATTTGCCTTATTTATATTTACAGCATTTAGCAGATGCTCTTATCAGAGCGACTTCCATGTGCTAATTACAGGGACAGTCCCCCTGGAGCAATTCAGGGTTAAGGGTCTTGCTCCCAGTGGTGGTAGTGCCAGAGGTGGGATTTGAACCAGGAACCTCTTGATCCAGAGGTCCGTAGGCAAGTACCCTACCACTAGACCACCGCCACCCTTATCAAGCATATGCGGTATAGACCTACACATTTAAACTTCATACACTAAGGTGTACTAAGTGAACAAATGAGAACAATATCCATTTCATTGCTCTCTTCTTAAAAATTAACAATACTCCTCCAGAGAAGGGCAGTTTGCAGAATAAAAGGTGTTACACCATTAAAAACAGCTTGGAGTTTTAAAAGAACAGGCTTAATCCTCTACTGGCCTTCGAGGTCATAGCTATAGCAGCCAAACCCATTAGACACACAGAGTGAGCAGCAAGAACAGCACTGATCTTGCAGAAAAGCTAACTCCTCCTATCGGTAGCAATTATGAAACATGGTGAAAGCACTATCCGCTCGACTATCTGGCATTGGATATTAATACCTCTCAAGGCAAAAGCATAAGATTTTTCTTCTTCTTCTAAAGAGCATGCAATTTTTATGAAAGCAAATGCAGCAGCGGTTGACATCCCCAGGGCGACGTTAGTAATTTCTGCATGAGTGTGGGGTAAATAATGTAGGGGAGATAATTGCAGGCGGATCCCTGGAGATTACTTTCATGTGCCTGTAACCAGAGCAGACATGCAATAACATACTCATATATTTCTTGCATCCCTGCAGTCTTTTACAGTCAGTTTGGTCAGTGCTTAAACAAGAAGCAGGGGGCTGAGTAATGTCCTTTCTTTCTTATAATATAATTTAAAAAAATACAAATAAATATGTAATGAAATCAAATACAATAATCAAATCAAATAGTCTTTATAATAGCCAAAAATCTATTCATTCATATTAAATATTGACCATTTTTACAACCAAAAATGTAAAAAACTAAGACAGTAATGTTGGCCAAAGCTTTAAAGACCGTTGTCTCTTCAATGTTGCTAAAATGCGGCTGTAAAATGCCTTTTGCTTTTGAGAATGAGAATATTCAAACTGGATAAATTATTTCCTTTGAATACATTTTCAACTGACATTATAATTTGTGTAGATAAAAGATAAAAGTTTGTGGCCCATTTTGATCTCCTCTTGTGCCGTATTTAGTATTAAAAGGATCTGGATTGTGATGTTTGTGTTTCAGAAAACTGTGCTGAATTTATACTATGTTACTAAAGGGATATTAGCACCCCTTCTGATTAGACATTTTGGCTATTTCAGCCTCACCCAAAAAACTACCAGCTGCATGAAATCAAGAAATGATATATTCTCGCCTCTATTGAAAGTGACTATTCTTGTCATTGTGAAACACAGCACAGCACACCTCTGCATTTTACCCATACACTTGTGCAGCACCAGTTCTTTTCTTAGACAAGTACATTTCCATTATCAGTGCCCAGCCTCAATATACCTTCTCATGGGAGCAGTGGCAGCAAAAGAAGTGATCAGTTCCATATGGCGTTGGAAGGATCTAATAAATATGTGAAAAGAGCTTTGCATGTTGACACTGACATGAGACAGGGTGGCCTAGTGGTTAGGGAGTTGGCCCGAGGATCATAAGGTTGTAGGTCAAATCCCTTACCATTAGGTTGCCCCGAGGTACCCTTGGGCAAGGTATCGTCCCAATTACTGCTCCCCAGGTGCTTTCAATAGCTGCCCCCTGCTGCACAGTGTGTGGGTTAAATGCAGAGGTGTAATTTCATTGTGGTTCACTGTGTACTCAAAGTGACAAGAATAGTCACTTTCACATTGTTTGTGGTGTAGTGTAGCCTATATGGGTTCCCAGAAAGAGGTGTGAAACATCATTTAAGTTTATTTTCCTGTTAGAAAATCTTTGAAAACAGCTACGTATATGATGTTTATAAGTAGTAAATCTTTTGAAAACTGTTGTTAATTTTTGATTAATCCTGTCTGTATATAATAAAGTCTGCATGTATTCTGGTTGAATATAGATCATCTCTGCTGTGCATGCGTTCAGGGCAGTTCTAGAAGCCATGTAAGAAATCTGCTGAGGTTGTGGGCTAACTGATGAAAAGTGTTGAGCAAAAGATGCCCATTTGAAATCCCCAAAGAGGGATCTGTCCAGCCACGATCATGGTAATTACATTTTAAAAATATTATTTAAAAAAAATGTATTGACTAAAATGACTAAGCTCTCAGGATAACCAAATGTGAATTTACAGTAAACATCTGAAGATTTCTGATAATCAAAATATTAATAAAAACTGAAAACTTCATTAAGTGTCTTACATTCCAGTTCTCAAAATCTCCAAAATGTAAAGAAGTTCTGAATTTTTTTCATTTAACCTTTTTATTTATTTAAGCCACATAAATTTAAAAAATGAAGCAAAGGCAAAACATTCACTTGAAAATGCTTGAAGACTGCCTGACAAAACATGCTTTTTTAAAAAAAGTGAATATGTAAGTAAATACATTTCAGAAGGCCAACTGTCAGATTTAATGCTCTTGCCCACTGGTGTACAGTCACATGTTATAGAACAGCTTGACTGAGGTGTGCTGAGTGCTGGAATGAACAGAATTTGAACTCTCACATGTCTTCTGGTATTAAATATCATTGACGTAGAAAAAGATGTTTCCCCCATTGCTTAAAAGACATTCCACTACGTGACTACGTGAGTATGCACTGGATCTTATGTTTAGAAGGAGGGTCAATTAAGATCACAAGCTTGAATACATGATTGCATTTTTTTATCCAAAAATGACTAAATACTATAATTACATTTTTAAAAAGATGCTAGGGATAATGCAGCAAACTAGAAGAACGTCTCCATCCTTGAACATGTTTAAATTATAATTGTATTGTTCTCCTATTAAATTAAATTGAATGTTAGATTTGTTTTTCTACTTTGTGCCCTAATATACATTATTCATCTAGAAAGAACCTTTCTCATGCACTTTCAGCCTCATAAGACTACTTTGTCAACCTGGCAAATAGTAATTTATGGGCAGATATATTTCTGTGTAAAGTAGTGCACAAGAATATATACTACAGTATTTAAATTTTATTCATTATAATGCTTGAATATGTTGGGATGTAAACTGGGACCATTAAACAAGTGATGAAAGCAACATGAATATTTATAAGTATTAAGCAAAAGTAATAAGGGATATATATATATATGAAAGTGACAACCCTTGTCATTGCGAGGTCAAAGCACAGCAGACAATGAGCCACAACAAAATTGGACCTCTGCTTTTAACCCATGCACACTCAAACACCGTGCAGCAGTGGGCAGCAATTGAAAGAGCCCAGGGAGCAGTGACGGGGACGTCACTAACCCTAACACCTTGCTCAAGGGTACCTCAGGGCAGCCTAATGGGAAGGGGTTTGAACCCCCAATCCTCCGATCATGTGGCGAACACCCTAACCACTAGGCCACCGCTGCATATATATTAGTTATGATACTACTGCTCCATACAGTATTAGTTATGATACTGCTGCTCTGTGCAGTATTATAATACTGCTGCTCTGTACTGTATTAGTTATGATACTACTGCTCCATACAGTATTAGTTATGATACTGCTGCTCTGTGCAGTATTAGTTATAATACTGCTGCTCTATACAGTATTATAATACTGCTGCTCTGTACTGTATTAGTTGTGATACTGCTGCTCTATACAGTATTATAATACTGCTGCTCTGTGCAGTATTAGTTATAATACTGCTGCTCTGTGCAGTATTAGTTATAATACTGCTGCTCTATACAGTATTAGTTATAATACTGCTGCTCTGTACTGTATTAGTTGTGATACTGCTGCTCTGTACTGTATTAGTTGTGATACTGCTGCTCTATACAGTATTATAATACTGCTGCTCTGTACAGTATTAGTTATGATACTGCTGCTCTATACAGTATTAGTTATAATACTGCTCCTCTGTACTGTATTAGTTATGATACTGCTGCTCTATACAGTATTATAATACTGCTGCTCTGTACAGTATTATAATACTGCTGCTCTGTACTGTATTAGTTATAATACTGCTGCTCTATACAGTATTATAATACTGCTGCTCTGTACTGTATTAGTTATAATACTGCTGCTCTATACAGTATTAGTTACGATACTTGTATTCACTTGTATTCACATTTGTTTTATTGATTCTTAAAATTATTTTAGGGTTCATTGCAGGTTCACTGTATGCTGCATGTGAGAAACTGTTTGAATGTTGAACCTGTATTTTGATCAATCACTCCTACTTGTTTCCCTGGTGACAGGTGATGAGCAGGCAACTTCACTCTGATTTCTTGGATTAGAAAGATTCCCAGTTAGGGGGCGGGGTTTCCAGAAGGGAACCGCCCCTGCCCTCTGTGCTCCAATAGCAGCGCAGCGACACCGGCCGGTTCTCCGAACACGAGACAGCAGCGCGGCGTCCATCTGATGCAATACTGATGGAGGAGTAGGTGCTGACAGCTCCCGAGAACAACTTTCACCCTCAGCCTGGATACCCCTCAATTGAGGTTTTAAAGGACAACCGTTATTCTCGATCTCTCTCCCTGAAACCCGTAGATCATCCGTCTCTGTTGGATCCACAGACGGTGAGTAAGAAACAAAGATGCTGCCGTTTCCTTGGATTTAGTTACGTTAGCAACCAGATCAGGGACCTGATGTAAAGCTCCGTAAACTGCCTCACATGATCGAGGTCGGAAAATATTTATAATTATACATGACATGACATGATATCTTTGATATCGAGCGACTTTGGTCGTAAATTGACCAGAGCCTGTTAGGGACAGTGGTGTCAGTTAAGTGACAGTTAGCTAGCTGGCTAAATCCTCTTGAGATCAGAC
The DNA here is from genome assembly GCA_017165825.1 of Hepsetus odoe. NCBI lineage: Eukaryota > Metazoa > Chordata > Actinopteri > Characiformes > Hepsetidae > Hepsetus > Hepsetus odoe. Next base: position 19,195,640 of record CM029374.1, on the reverse strand, counting down.
CTCTACTGTTACCTTCATTTACAGCTGTGTTTTTCAAACATATTTAATATTTCTTCATGTTATTTATTGACACGTTCAGCGTATATTTCCAGAGCTTCGTCCTGAACTGATGAGTTGCATGAAATATGAAAATACATGTCACATTATGGATATCCAGTCCAGTCTGGGTAACAAGGTGATGTGGAGATGTGGGTTCAGGGTGGGCCTCAGGCTCTGTCGAAGCCCACTTTGCTAGAGGTATAGTTAAAAATCTGAACTGATCAGAGCTGGTCTTTTTACAGATGCTGAATTCATATTTATGAGCTGCTAATTGCCTCATTTCTAAAGGTCCTGAATTCTCTGCTCAACTTCCTATTTATTCATTATTTTTTGCCAGAATCATAGTTTTCAGGAACCATTGCTTGTCAGTCACTTGTCACTAGAGTGATCCCACTCTGACATCTTTACTGTAAGTTCACTGAAGCTCAGAGTGCCTTTAGTAAACCTTTTTTCCAGAAATTCAGAGTGGCTGGAGCTTTGACCACAAGATGGCAGCAAATAATTTTTTCTTTATATTTTCTCTAGCAAACGTGTTCTCAATGCCTCTTCACTGAAAGTCTCTTTTCTCCTGACAGAGTGAAAAATGCCCTTTGTCAAAGTTGTGAGTAAGGTTGCACGGCGAGTCCTTCTGGCTCCAGTGTGCAGATGTCAACCCCTCTCCATTTCTGCACGAAACATCAGTTTCTCACCGCGGCAAGTAACATCTGATGCCAGCTTTCATTCTGTGTCTTTCTCTGAGACTGATCACCCCAGAGTTCTCATCACAGGTGGGAAACCATTGCAGTAATGCCCTTTTATTCAGCTGCGATCTGATCTGCCTCGGCAGATGATTTAAAGCCATGTAAATATAGTAAATCATCTAAATTATGAACATCCACCATGTGCACTGCTGATGAGTTGCCTTGGTAACAGTATCACAAAACCAAATGTAGTCTCCATAGCAACAGTTGGAAAATGTCACTGATGACTGCTTGTATGTGCGTTCTTGCATCTGGTGCTTCAGGGGGTCTGGGGCAGCTGGGTGTGGGGCTTGCCAAACTACTTAGGTAAGAGTGATTTTCTAACGTCTCAATCACATGCTTGTTAGATTTTTGATCAGTTACTTTAAGTGATTGACATCAAGTGGTGCGGCCTTCGTTAAAGATTATTAAAACCAAACTGGGTGTTGCGTGTGACATTTTTTGTATATGTTCAAAGGAAAATTCTAAATGACAGTCTTTTTGTTTCTCTAAATCTGCCCTCCAGGAAGCGATTTGGAAAGAACAATGTTATTCTGTCAGACATCCGAAAGCCCCCAAGTCATGTTTACCACAGTGGTGAGTGTGAAAGGCAGATTGCGTATATTTCTACACATGGACAACATATTGGGTGTTAAATACTGATACTCATTTCCTTTTCAGGTCCTTTTATCTATTCTGATATACTTGACTACAAGAATGTGCGTGAAATTATTGTGAACAATCGTATTACTTGGCTAGTGCACTACAGTGCCCTTCTGAGTGCAGTTGGGGAGGCAAATGTGACACTTGCTCGTGATGTCAACATCACTGGTGAGTGACAAAAAGGTAAAAATATTTTTCAGGACTGTCATTTGGAGAATAGTGTGTAATTTTTTCTTCTTTTCAGGGTTGCACAATATCCTTGACATTGCTGCAGAGCACGGGCTTCGGCTCTTTGTTCCCAGCACAATAGGAGCCTTTGGACCGACATCCCCTCGCAACCCCACACCAGACCTGTGCATCCAGCGCCCACGGACCATTTACGGGGTCTCCAAGGTTCATGCTGAGCTGATGGGAGAAGTATGCACTAACTTGTATAAAAATATTACTGCCTTGCCTAAGAGTTTTGAGCAGATATTCAGTGCATCAAAGACATGGCACTAATGCTTGTGTTCAGGTTCATGTTAAAATTCTGTATCATATGTATTTTTCAGTATTTTCATCACAGATATGGCCTTGACTTCCGCTGTCTACGGTATCCGGGCATTATCTCAGCGGACTCTCAGCCTGGTGGTGGAACGACAGGTAACCTGATTTAATAACAGCTCTCTCCAGATTCTGTTGGTATTTAAGTGATTTTGTGTGCTGAAAACATACATTCACTGAGCCTTTGATCTTCCCAGATTATGCTGTACAGATATTTCACGATGCGGTTAAAACTGGAAAGTTTGTTTGCAACCTGAATCCTGACACACGCCTCCCAATGATGTTCATTGATGATTGTCTACGAGCCACTCTAGAGGTGATGGAAGCTCCTGAGGAGACGCTCAGTATGCGTACCTACAACATCAATGCCATGAGCTTCACTCCTGAAGAGCTGGCCCAGGAGGTACAGAAACAGCTGCCTGACCTGCAGGTCACTTATGAAATTGACCCTGTTAGACAGGCAATCGGTAAGTAACCTAAAGTTGGATTGCAAAATTATGTATTAAGATGCATTTCCCATTTGTCCATCTTCCTAATGTTGCGATATTCTACACTATTTTGCAAACATACGTGATTATATGTGATTGTTTAAAAAGATAATCATTTTTGATTAATTTCTTCTTAGCTGATAGCTGGCCCATGAACTTTGAAGACAGCAATGCGAGAAAGGACTGGGGCTGGAAACATGAATTTGACCTACCGGAACTTGTCCAGACAATGCTGAACTTCATCAGCTCTGACTCAAGAGTTGCACATGCTAACTGAATACCTTGAATACCTAGAGTCCTGCACAGTAATTGAAATCGTATGCATACTCGGTTAGGCATCACAGAACATAATAGCCTTTCTCTGTTGTGTACTAGGTGGGTCCAACTAAACAAAAAGTGCACCTGTCAGATTCCCAGCTTGTTCTTCTGTCAAGCATGTCTAGAGTAGTAGTGTTGGATTGCAATTTACAGGGTAGATACAGCGATCACATCGTGCTAAAGCCAGATGCCACTAAACCCAAACAGTGGATCACGGTATCAAAACTTGGTACACTTAAAACTGGAAGTAGGTGTCACCACTTCGGAATGTAGACCTGCTGGTAGATGACTGAAATGTGGACACTACAGTGATTTGCAATTGGTGAAATGATCAAGATGAGTCATCCAGGTGACAACAAACCTGTTTATTTTTTTGTATTTTGTATTTCATAGACAGGAAAATTAAGTGGTCAAACCGCTTAGTTGATACTAGGTGATATATTAAAAAGATTATAATTGCAAATAGTTTTTTTAAGCATTGTATTTTGTGATCCACACCTCTACACTCCTGTAGGCCACGCATCCGAGTTTGGTAGCACACTTGGCGATGCCAAGTCAATCTATATTTAAGAAGGATAGGAAACTTGACCTCATATTAACCATTCCTATTCTGGATGCTGGGATTAACTGTGTGTGTGTGTACACGCACTTACGCAAGCGCACACATATGTGTGTGTGTGTGTGTGTGCATGTGTGTGAGAGAGATTCCTTTTGTTTTCCAAAAATATCCTTGAATACTTGACATTTAAATTACTTGACACTTCTCATTTTATTTATCCTTTTGCAGATGTCCTGCATTTTTTTATTTTTATTTTCTTGCATCACAGGGATAGTGTAGTTTTAATGCGCTGTTAAGCTAGGTATCTGGCCCCATGTGCTACTGTAATCTTCTCAATAGAAGTTCCTTATTGCTATTTATTTTATTATTTGTGTGCACACATGGAACAAAATACATAGTAGTGTTGGTCCACAATCTACCATCAAGAACCTGGTGCTATTTACACAAAGGCTGTATTTTTCTAAAGCGGAATGATTTTTGTGGAAAACTTTACAAAATTCTTCTAGTTATTAAAGACTGTTTGCTACACATTTGCCTCATATTTACTGATCTTATATAAACCCTGAATTCTTTTGTGAATTTTTCTCAGTTACTGGTGTACAACTGTTGGTTTAACACTTTTTTCTTTTTAACTGAATGTGCATTTTTAAATCCTTATTTTGCATTTTAATGCATTTTGCTTTTGTTCGGTGCTTGCTCAGAGAAAAGACTCTGGCATAACTGTAGAAAAAAATGTGCAATGCAGTGGAGTTTGACTCATTAGATTCACACATATGCAGGGAGTTTATTTCTTTTTTGCTTTTGGGAAGCTTGGTACAGGTAGATTGTCAGGTAGACTAGATGCATCTGAAGTGTGATCTGCTTCTAAAAGAGACTTTTGACTTAACCTAAGTTCCAACAGCTCTTGTACAGCTTTGATTTCCATCAGTAAAATTTTCTTCATAATATCCCCATGAAACTGCAGAGTAGCATGTATCATAGTTTGCAGTGCCTAGAAGAAAGTAGTAAAAAAGAAAAGGTTATTTATCTAATATAAAAACTTTCATGATATATCTTTGCTATTGGATAGAAATCGTCATGTTATTTTCTCTCACCTTTATTCATAATTTGAAAACACTAGTTGCCCTTTATATGGAATGAAAATTTCATAATGAACAGGAAAAGAAAAAAATTAAGGAATTGGGGAGATACAATTTACAATATAGAATGTAAGAGGGTGATATAATAACAAATATATTAGTAACATAAAGAAGGCTTTGATCAGATTGTGAGATCAACTTACACCTCCATTTGTCATTGTCACTTTTATCGGCTCCTTTTGGCCAGATATTTTTGGTTGGTGGGCTGTATTGTCTGAGGTTTTTAAAAACCTCAAGAACTGAGTGAGAAATTCACTGCAGCACACAGACACAAACCAACATGTCAGGTTCCACACCATGTCAGTGTCACTGATGTGCTAAAAGTGATAAACCATTTAAATAATACCTGGTCACAGGTAGTCAGTGTTCTGTTGTTGGTAAACAGGGTAAAAGGTTCACCAAAAAAAGGACTATATTCTGTCATTGTAAACTACAAGGTGCACCAACATTAAATGCTAAAGGGCCAGAGCGACTCTCAATTTCAGCCTTCAGCCTATCCTAGTCTGTATTTGCAGAAAAACGGGTGTTATTTTACTATACTGTTTAAAGGTCAAATAGGTATTCCAGTAAGTTTTTGTTTCTTTCAGAAAAATCCATAATCAGCCATGCCCTCCAGCCTCAACATCTTAAAACTATGATATTCCTATAAAGACTATATATTTGGCAGCTGTTTTTTCTTTCTTGGGCTAAATTCAATTAAATAAAATGAAGGTATACATAAGATTTACATAATTTCAAGAGAGTCATTAATTACATATGCACACACAGTATATGTAAAATGCTAACCTATTAACCTATTTAGTTGAGTCAGACCTTCTGTCTTAGGATGGTAAACTAATGTAATCATTTAATCCGGTTAACATGACAACTGCTGATTGAGCACAGTGTGTCTCTTTAAGACACTATGTAGGAAGCATTATACAGCTGCTTATTGCATAGTGCAAGTCTGTAAATGAGTATTAATTTTAAGGTTCTCTATAAAAAGGTCCCTTGGAACAAGATTGCAGTGGTACGTTCAGTTATAAAATGATGAGTACCTGTACCTGTTTGTCTAGTCTGTTGTCTAGTGAAAGGTCACCAAAGGTGCCTGGTAGATCTACCGTCAGGTGTTTCTCAGCCTGCTCTCTGAATCTTTGAATTTCTGCACGTTTCTCTGCCTCTGCTGTAATTAGTTCCTGCAAAGCCTGCCTTTTCTCCCACATAACCATCTCCGTTCCCTCACACAGAGGTAGGGGATGGGGTGGAACATGAATCTCCAGCTGGGACTGTTTGCATATAAGATTCCTCTCTCCCTTTAATAAAGCCTGGTACAGGCGTTGGTGATGGATATAGTCCTTTACGATGAAGTCACGGAGGGCAAAGTATTGAGCAGCAGAGAGTGGAGGTTGACACTGTAACAGCCGTGCCTGGATCAGGGAAATGACTTCAAATTTCTCCACACCTGATACAGGTAAAGAAAAAGAGGGTCAAATAGACAAAGCTAATAAAGTTAAGCCAACCAGACATCAGATTTGCTTCGCAATAAATCAGCTAGAAAGCAATGACCCCAACCGTTGCTACAGTAACAGTCTACTCTCCTGGAAAGACCTTTTTTTGCTAATGTGTCTCTGCTGTGAGAATCTGTTTAGCCTCACAGGAGAAATGAGGTCAGGTACTGATGGCAAATGATACGTTTTCCATCAAAAACTTTCCTGCTGATTTAAATGACAGGGAACGATATCCCTCCTTATTTACTGCGCAGTGAGCATAGTGACCTTAGGCTCATGCTGCTCCAGCAGCTTTTCTATGAACGATATTCAAGCTGTGCACGCACACCTGCATGTCTACTTTTGTGTCAGTAAAGGAAGCACCTTAAAGTAGCCAGAGTCACTCATTAGAAATGGTGTCGGGATACTACTGGACATACAGTGTATGGATTAATGCAACATGGTAAAAGGAAGTTTTCACTGCTGGCTTAAACAGCAGAGTCTCACCTTCCAGCTCAGGGAGGAGCTCTTTAGTCATATTTGCGATTTGTGCCACTGCAGACCAGGGAAGCCCACGCTTTGCAGAATACATGACATTCTCGTAGACAAATTCCTGGAGCAAATGTTGTCTCTGACCGTCGCCTCCAAACTCCATCCACTGAAAATAACTGGAAAGGCACAGAATGCCTTCCTCCCGCTGCAGCAAAAGGGAAGCACCAAGATAAACAAGGAACAAGAAATGAAGGACAAGATCGAAGTAAATACTCGTCCTCACTGGACTGATTCAACCTGCTGATGGTTTTCTCTGCATGAGCTCTCGGCTTCTCCTGCCCACCTGCTTTAAGGGACCGACAGGCAGCAAGCTGGCTCTGTCTCTGGCGCGTGTGGGGATCAGCTGCGTTCACTCATACGGAGGTGAGTGGCTGCCTCTGAGCAGTAATTTCCAGCTCCACCTTTTCACGTTTTTATGTTAGACCCCCAACCTGTTGCAGAACTGTTACGTGAAGCGGATTAGCAGGCGTTTCAGGAACGTTAGCTCAGTGCGAGCCTGGCCAGGCCTCTGTGGGTTTAAAGGAAACAGCGACCGTCGCAAATCACCGCCCCCTCTGACCGCTCCTCCACAGCCCGCCCGTTTAAACAGACCCCCTCCGCAAAACAACGCTCGACAACAACGCTCCGAGCAACTAACGCTACAAGTAAATGGCAGTTTAAAGATAATGTAACTTTCAGGTGAAAAGAAGAGGCACTGCAGGACCTCACCTCGAGGCTCGATAACGCTTTCAACATGTTCACAGAGTCCGTTGCCATGGTTGCTGGCGTTGTTGGGGCGAACTACGCATGCGCATTGGAGAGCTTCAGCTCTGCATGGGATTCATGAGACGGATCCACTTATTGTGAAAAAAATATTATACTGTCATCCCTGATCCTAGCGAGTCTGGATTGATGATGATGATGATGATGATGATGATGATTATCCTTGTTATTAGTAGTATTAAACAACAAATTTAAAGAGTATTATTATTATCATTATTGCTGTTGTTATGATAGGCCTATTACAAGTTGAAGTGATAGTTATATATTAACTTTTCAGCTGTTTGACGGTGTTTATGTCTTATTTTACAGTATTAGTGTATATGTGTTCCTTGCTCGAAAATAAGTGGTGGGGTGAAAGTAATTGTATGATAGTTTGCATTTTTTTTAAACATTTATAGTAAAAATGAACTAAAATGGTCAATGACAAAAATCTCTCGTGAGAAAAAAAAAAGAAATCTTGTGCATAAATTACTTAACAGTTCAATCTTGGGTCATATTAGTCCTGCACAAATGCTTAATTTGGAACTTCTCCAACTACCACTGATGTGAAGAATGTGTGCCATAAAAGACACAGACTCCATGCCTTGTTTCTGGACGACTAAGAGTTAATATCATTTGGCACAGATGGCTGAACAGTATAATCCTCTTTCATAGTAGTCACTCCTCCTCCCTGTATGGAGGTCTGCATGCATTTGATAATTAGTCTAATGGAATGAATGGTGAGTGGACAGAGCCAGATAGAGCAGTGTCATCTCCCCAGTGGAAATCTGTGGGTGTTGAGTGGCACTCCACTTAGGGGGTGACGCCATGCTGAACCTGCTGCTGTTTCATCTTTACCTGCTTTTACGACAGAGAACAGCCATTTTAAGGGTTGCTGAACCTGCTGAAATGGCTTACAGGATTACTTCATAGGCAGTGCCATAGTTTGGAGGAGTCATTAGGCACAGCATGCTGTGATGAGGAATCCATGCCCAAAGGGTAAGCTGTTGATCTGTTCAATGTTGTGCTGAATTAGAGTGAGAGAATCGAGATGACTCTAGATATGGAGTACAGGAGGTTGATCCAAATGGATCAGGGCCTAATATAACAGTTAGTCTCAATTAAGTCTGCGATTTGCAGGATAGATGTTTGAATATATGCAGTTTGAGAACGAAGTGACCTTGAAACATTTTAGGCACTAAAATAGTCTGGCAGGCTCATTGGTTCACTGAAGTAAAGCCTCTGAATGTCAAACTCAACAGGGCTGTCCTAAAATCCTGTGAGTTAATTAGGCTTTACACTGACAGACAGTGACAGACTAGTGAAGTACACTCAACAGAATGTAGGAGGAGATATATTAATGAATATTTTAGTACTAGAAAAAGATACTTTGAACTCATGTTTAGGGAATACTTTAAACATTCTTCATTTTTTTTGCTCCTCCATTGTATTTCTTAATGTCCTGGTGTTATCCCAAATATCACTGTTTTTCTAAGTTTTACCCTTAGTATTGTTTTTAGTTGCTTGTGTAAGATCCTAACCTGGGGAACAGGTATATAACAGCCCACTCCGTTCATCTATCCATCTATCCATCCTTGGGTGGTTATCCCATCACTCATAGGATGAAAGGCAGAGAAACCCCTTTGGTACAGACATGTGTAACAGATATCACAGTTTGGTGATATTAGCTTTTAGTGAAATGTAAAAATAAAGCTAACTGTGAAGACATATGTTCTAGCCTCTTCCTTCAATCCAAGGACTGATCTAAGAGTCTTATTTCTCTCTAATGATCTCTGTATACACTTAATTACAGCTGTGCTGTTTCCCTTGAGAAGCTGTTATGCCTTTTTCCTTGTTTTCCAGCAAAAAAAATGTTTCTGTATCAGATGTGTGATGAGCGTGTCTGACAGAGCTTCATAGCAGACTGCTCCCAACACAAATGCCTATCTGACTTTCCCAAATAGAACAACACGCCTTTTTTGGACTCCTATTCAGTGTACTGAGGATTTACTAAGAATGGCATTTATATCAGTTACCTCTGCTAATCTGCAAGTCACAAGTGTCTTTTTTGCCAGAAACTCCTATGAATCTGTGATAGCTGGAATATATGTTAAACATGGATTTGTTTTCCACATGGAATGCTTTGAAAAAAATGTTGCTCTTTACTGTAATTACCCATGTTTTTCCAGCAAGTGTTTCATGGAGGTAACAGAGGGTCACTTTGCTTAAGAGTCCAGAGGATGTGCTGGCTTTGCTGGAGATTAGAATAAGCCTATGTCTTGGCAGTGCAGGAGTGAATTAACAGTTGCACACATTATACTCATTATAAAGGACTTCACTAAAGAGATACTGAAGGAGTTTTCTGCTGTAAAATTTCCATTCTGATGTAACCCCTGGATTTGGCATAGAACTACATACTGACACGCTACACTTTTGTAATATTAAGCCATTCCTCTGCCACTGACCTGCAGTGCTGTGCACAAGTTAAATCCCTCTGAAATGAAATGCATAAAGCCAAGGTTAACAGAATGTAAAGAAAACTCTAAGATGGGTTCCTAGTTATTGATTTCCTAGAATGTGCATTTGAAAGTAAGCCATATCTTTCCTGTCATATCCATACTATGCATATTAAAATTGCATGTATAGTCAAATTACAGTAATGCTGTAGTCAGTTTAGAATGAAGATTTTTCATTGCTCTTTCCATTGTTGTTTTTTTTTGTTTGTGTGATTTTGGCCTCCTTGTGCTGTGTCTAATGCCTTCCCAGTTTTCAGTGGAACCTCAAGATGATTAAAGGAGCTTTTCATTCTATCCTTAGCTTCCAAAGGATATGATTAGTGGCTAGACCTTTTGTGGGAGGGCTTTTGAACTTGCGGTACCTTGACAGTTGCAACTGTTCACAAGTCTGGAAGCAACCTGCTCTCGGTCATATAGATTTGATTTTATTTCCTGACATTTATCAACATTAACTTGGATCATGTGTCCTTTTAATGTGAGTATGTTGTTTGCTTCTGTGTTCATAGAAGTAGTGCTTTGATTTTATTCAATATATATCTGGTTAACATATTTGGTCAGAAATCATATCAGAACTGATCAAACTGAATTTGATATATGTGATGGCTAAAGGAAGACATGAGGATAATTTATGCTAGTCATTGAAGCTGGTCATGTGCAGAGCATAATTGTAACTGAAAGCATTGTCCTAAAGTAAAATGTGGCAGATGAGTTTATTTTGGGGTAAACTGTGTAACATTAGATTCATTAAGGTTACCTAATGGACAGTACAGTGTATTTAAATGAAATGTAACAATTTCAAATACTTGTACTAACCAGGCTCGTGGGAGAATGGTGGACGCTATTCCAGCATTTAAATGGCAAAATGTGGAGAAACACCCTGGACAGGTGCCCAGTTCATTGCAGGGCTGACACACAGATACACCTTTGGGCAATTTAACATCTCCAAATTACCTGACATGTATGTCTTTGGACTGTGGGAGTTCCTGACAGAAAATCATGCAAACACAGATAGAACATGCAAACTGCACATAGTAAGGTCACCCCAATCCTGAGAGGAACCGAAACCAGGACCTTCTTGATGTGAGGCGTTGGCATTAACCACTGCACCACTGTGCTGCTGAAAATATTAATTTATGGCTTATAAAAGACCCAAAAGACTTCCCTGATTACCCATTTTATATATATATATATATATATATGAGTGCATGTGTCCTTACTTGGACTGTATTAAGTATTGTCATTCTACAATAGGCTGCATTAGTGTATATATGACTGAATTGTGCAAATATGGGATTATGGTACCAATTAAGGGATAAAGAGGGAAATGCAGTTTAAGATGGCCTGTAACTTTTCCAAAGATCTGACTAATCCCTGAAGGCCTAGGTTCACAGCTGCTTTCAAACATGAGATATAACAGGGTGTGTTCATCCTTAACTGAACTTTCAGACCATTCTGTGTAACAACATGTAAATGACAAAAAGCATCATGAAAGTTTGTACAGTGATCTATGGGCCAATACCCAAAGTCTATACACGACTTTTATCAGCATGAATTGTAACCTCCCCTTAAACATTAGAGTTAATTTATTAAAATAAGTATCAACCACTTAATTCAAACTTCTCCTAGCTGAGAGATCAAGCTACAAAGCCATGCCTTAAATAATTTCATTATCTATAATTACATAATCAAAGATACATTATGTAATAATATAAAGAAATTACAGCTCTGGAAAAAAAGGGTTCAAATTTCCACTTCAGAGACTTTATATTTTATGAAGTAAAAAATAAATTCTACATACATTTGAAGGATCTGAATGAGTGTCTAATTTTGGTTTAAGGCAATAGCATTTGTTTATGTTTGCCTAGATATTGCTTCATAAGATGCGTTTATCTTAGTGTAGTTAATATATTAGTTTTAATCTAAATAAAAGTTTAAAACTTACTGTCAAAAAAATATCTTTCTTACAGTGTAGACTGACTAGGAAGAATGCAGACAGCAGGGTCCTCCAATACAAGCACCAAAGTTCGGAATGACGGCCATCGTCCATTGTCCAGCTTCTCCAGTGTGACTTCAGGCACCCCAGCTAAAAGAATCACCTTTTTCAAGAGTGGGGACGCTCAGTTCACTGGTGTCAGGATGGCTATTCATAAGAGAAGCTTCAAATGCTTTGATGCCTTACTGGATGACCTCTCACAGAAGGTGCCTTTGCCATTTGGTGTGCGGACCATCACCACACCCAGAGGCATTCACTCAGTTCATCGCCTGGAACAGCTAGAGGATGGAGGATGCTACCTTTGCTCAGATCGTCGCTATGTTAAGCCAATCGATGTGGAGGCTGCAGGGAAAAGGCCTACTGTCTGGCACCACAGCCACCCACATAACACCCGGAAAAAGCCCTCCCGACCCGAGGAACCCCCCACAAGTTCTGGCCAGCACTACCATCGGCATCCGAAAAGGATCTTGCTGGTGAAAAACAATGACCCTGCTGTGAGAAGGTCAATCATCTTAAGCAGGAGGATGGCTCGCAGCCTCCGCGTCTTCCTTGATGAGATTTCAGAGCTCATGCAGTACCATGTCAGGAAGTTATACACTCTGGACGGACGAAAGGTTAACCATGCTTTATTGCCTTTAACCTCATTAAGCTGTAAGTTTTGCCTGTTTAAGCTGCAAAGATTTTGGCATCCCAGTGTGTTCTGTAATTCTGTTTTTAGATGGAATTGACTGTTAATCTGATATTTTGTTAGTTGGTGTTGCTGATGCTGCCCTGATAAGAGTTATGATTATCAATATTGATATATTGATTGATAAGAATTTTGATATTTTTGTAAATGTATCCTCAAATATACACCATACTTAATGTTTAATGGTGTAACGGTCTTACTTGTAAAGCTGCACTATGCTACATTCACCTTCTGATGGCATAATAAAGGTCATACCTTTTTAAACATTTTAATTGGCAAACTAAAACACTGAGAGAGTGTTTGATGTCAATGTCACTTACAAACTTTAATGGAATTTGAAGCTAACTAACTTAACTAAAGAAAATAAAGATGTATAATTGAGGGTGCAAAGCACGTTGATAATAATAAAAGCAAATAGAATTATAAATTCTGCCCTTTTATACTGAAAAACACAGTTTTACCTTAACTATAAACATGTGGATCTTGTTATTAGCTGAAAAAATTTATTTATTTCAAATTACTGTAAAGCATGTGTGCTGACAGTACTTTCCCCCCACAGATTGACAGTATTCAGAGTTTGATGCAATGCCCCAGCGTGTTGGTGTGTGTGGGCCGGGAGCCCTTCAAGCCTCTAATGATGGAGCACCTGAGGAAGCACTCTGAGGAGAAGTTGCCTGGGATGGGCACAAGGTCACGTTCCAGTACCTGCAGTGAAGGCCATGAGAGCAAGAAAAATGGTATGACAAGACAACATATGCTGTATTCCTGCAGACAATACAGAGAAGCTAATTTATTTGAAGAATCAAGTGAAATGCTTATTTGAGAGATAAACTAGTCTGGGCCCCAAATGTACCCAATTACAATATGAAGACAAATAAAATCTCTTCTAAAAGATGATGCTTTAGAGGTGATAATTTTTCTTGACAAGTACAAAAATATAGTTTCACTCCTCCACTCGCTCCATAGTGTAAAGATCTATTGATTGGTAAATGGTTTTTTACAGTTCATGAAATTCATGCAAAAAAAAAAGTTCCTAATGCTCTTTAGAGAAACAAAAGCCCCTTCTGACATCTTAATTTCAAAGCGTGTATCAGAATTACTTAAAGGCCTTAGCAACAAAACAATGTTGTATATTAAATCATACTTCTCATATTATTTGTCTTTTTGTTTTTACAGTGAACTTTGGGCTGGAGACCAAGAAAAGCATCATCCATCCAAGATCAGATTCCAGTAACCGATCTACAAGGTTTTCCCTGTCCTCAGAGAAATCATACTCAAATGGATTGTGCCTGACACCAGGGCAGTCTGCTAGCGTTAGCACATGCCCTTATACAAAGGAGGTCATACTGAATGATGATATAGAAAAAAGAGTTCTTGTTAACAAAGATGGCAGCCTGTCTGTGGAGATGAAAGTTCGTTTCCGACTAGTTAATGATGAAACGCTTCAGTGGTCTACTGAAATCAAGAAATCAGCCATAACTTTGAATGAAAGCAGTTCTGTAAAGGATGGAGATGCTCATTGTCTTCAGAGCAAAACTGAATACTCTGACCCGGAGTGCAATTCTGCATGTGAGGCTGAGGAAGACTGTACTCCACTCCACCAAAAGCATATTCAAGAATCACACTGTCAGAACTGTTGCAATCAGTGCCAAGAGTATGACATCTGGAAAAACCCCATGCACAAGCACAGTGGAGACAATAGAGCCAGGAATTCATCTAGTTCTAGTTGCTCATCTCATAAAATAATGAGGAAAAAGGCATCTGTGGACAGCATACGCACCATCTCCAGGTCCAGCGAGGAGTACACTGAGCATGTGGTAGAAAAGGCATCATGCTTTCAGCAGACTGTTGAGGAAGGAGATACGAGGGTTGAATATTGTTCGATAAGCCGCTGTTGCAGCCACAGTGAGGTATCAGGCACTGCCACAAAATTAAAGAGTAAGAGTTTGAATGAGAACACATGTGAGGCTAATATTTTTAACATATGTCACCATAATGATGACAAAAATTTGAGTGCCACATTTGAAAACATACTGAGTGATCCTGGTAGTTTTGAAGTCCCTAAGGTAACAGAGGATCGTCCAATTTCTGCAGTCAGCAGTTCATCAAAAGTGCTTGAGTCACTCAAAGAAGATGAAGATGATGATTACGATGACCTCCCTCCAAGTGCATCAAGAGCTTCTGAATGGTCTCAGGGTGACAACCATAAACAGGAAAGCCAGTTTTCATGTGTGCGCTGCTATGGAAGTCAAACTTCACAAAATTGCCATTTATCTCCCAGACCACCCAGTAAGGTCTCAAGCTGCTCCACTCATTCATCAAAGCCAAAAAAGTACAGAGGTGTATATACGACCCCAGACAGTGCCACGTCTTCAGTTTCAAAAGTGTCCTCAAGGCCTCCATCCTGCCATGATGGAGCAACAACACCAGGCTCAATGGTATCTGACATGCAGGATGGTTTAAATGAAAGAATCCCAACACCTAAGAGTAACCAAGTGTCTAATAAAGCTAAATTAAGAACAGATTCCCCTAGTGCAGCAGTATCAGAAATGGATGGTGCTCAGGAAGAGTGTGAGAAAGTGTTAGAGAGTGGGGATAGACCTGGAAGTGCCATGTCAGAAAACACATTGAATTCCACTGTATGCCCTTATTGTGGTGGATGTGAAAGATCACTGACAGCAGTTGTAAGACCTTCAGGAAATACTCAGGATACAAAAGCTCAGGATGCTGAAATCACATCAGTTGGCGGCAAATTCTCCAAGTCAAACAGGTCTGAGGCATCTGCAAAGTCTGAGAGATCCAACAAATGTACACAAGGAGAGTATCCTGTTTCAGATGTACTTGAAAATAATGAACCTGTCCAAACTAATTTAGCAGAAGTGGAGGACAAAGAAGGTCGCTCTGAAAGTGCATTGTCTGGTATATCAAATCCTTCTGCTACTTCAAAGCAATCTAATAAATCAAACCATACAGCACATAGGAGATCCTCTGCTTCTGAAGCCCTGATTTCTGAAAATGCTCAAGTGGAAAAAAGAACCAGAAGTGCCATGTCAGTTAAATCAAATGCATCTGCAAAGTCAAACGCAAAATGTGTCATTCAGGATGAACCATCGCCAGTACTGGACAATCAAAAAGTGACAATTTGTCAAGATGTGAGAGCAATCAGTCCAATGTCTGACAAATCAAACAGATCCTCTAAGTCTAGGTCATCACACAAATCATGTTCACATTCTGACAGGACAACAATACCCAAAGTTAATGACTTAAATGATTCAGATAAAACACCTCAAAACAAAGACTCAGAAAGAAGAGACTGTCCTGGATTGACTGCATCAGCTAGTAATGGACAAGAACCAGAGACAGTTCAAGAACTGAGAGTGGATAGTGCCATGTCAGTGACATCAAATTCTTCCTTGAAGCATCCCTTCAGTGTTTTGGGAGAAACAAGGAGATCTGGCATATCCCAAAATCAGGCTATGGAGAATGCTGGTTCTCCAGCACCAGAAGAAAGAATACCAAGTGCAATGTCAGATAAAGCACACTCTTCTAAAGGATCACATAGGTTTCACAAATCAGACAACATTCCAGACTCCTCAACTACCTCACAAGCAAATGATACAAGCTTGGTGACAAAGAACTTCCCAGGAAGTATAAACAAAGAGAGGCCAACAAGTGCATTCTCCAATGTTTCAGCAAGTTCAGATGCATGCTCTGAAAGAGCTTCTAAATTAAGGTTGAAAGCCACTGTACAAGCCACAGAGGACACAATGGGTTCTACACAGAATTCCTTAACAGTGAATTCTCCATCACCCAAGAAGAGCAAAAGAGTTTCAGCACTAACCACACCAAAATCACCGGTTAACACTGGGAACAAAGATAGAGTAGCAAGTGGAATGTCTGTGAAATCCAAGGGATCTACAAAATCAACAAGATCCAAATGTAATGGATCTTCAGCTAGTAATTTAAAAGAGGAAAACTCTAAGATTCATTCAGAAAATGATGAGTGTGTAAAGGAAGGACCAAATAGTCTTTCTGAAAAATCTCCTACTCCATCTCCATATGGCCAATCAGATGAACCTTTAAGTCCAACATCAACAGCCTCTGTCTCTCTTGGCCTTGGTGAGGAAGAAAAATCTGAGGTTTTCAGTGAAAGATCCATAAACAGCATGTCACAAAACCTAGAGCAGGGTGATTGTCCTTTAGAAAGATCTACACCAGAACCAGCTGAGTCAAATCATGATATTGACAGTTCAGAAAAAGTGAAAACTAAGGACAGAGCCAAAACAGCAACACCTATGAGTCGTGCAGTTTCAAAGAATTCTAAAAGGTCTCCTGTGTCACATGGCGAATGTAATAGTTCTGAGAGAGCTGTATCACCTGCTTCAGCAGGAAAACCTGGAAGTGCTGTATCCACTAAATCAAAAGTAGAAGGCGTGGACTCACATCCCAGTGAAAACAAATCAGCCATGAAAGGAAGTAAAGATGCACCTCCAGCAGTTTTTGAAAACATTAATGATGATGAGGGCCAAATGGACAAATCTTCAACTATATCTGTAAGTTCTTCAAAATGCAGTCAAAATAAAAACAATGGAAAATCTACATCTACTGGAACTGCTAAATGTAGGCATCAAGGACCTGCAAAACTTAACAAAGGTTCCTCCTCAAATCTTAAAATAAAAGAGACCAACATAACACAAGATTGTGAAATTGATACTAACAGTGTTAAGTCCTCCAAATCAGCAAACAGAATTAACAAGGAAGAACAGACATCAAGGCATACTTCAGTAGTTATGTCTGATGTACCTCAAAACAATGCAGATCCTACATCTGAGATGCCAAACATAAATGTGATGCCAGTAATTCATCTGGAGTCATCAAATGACAGTGTTTTGCTACACACTCTCTCAGCAGCAGATCTGTTAAGGGAGAAGGTTGGCAATGCAAGACCAGTTAGTAGGGGGTCTGGATCAAATAAATCAGGAAAGAAATGTGCTAATGAAGAGGTCATGGATATTGACATTATATGTAAGAAGATGTGCAAATCTAAGCAAAGGAAATCAAGCACCTCATCACAGGCCAGAAGTGAGGCTCAGACAAAGCTGATGCCCTTCAGTTTACCTAATGCATCTCCTGCAGAGGTTATAAATGACTGGCTAAAAAATATACCAATCGATGGTCCTATGTATGAAATGGAGAATGAATTTGATGAGGAAAATAATGAAACAGCCCCTCAGGTTGTTACTGTAAATGAAGAGGAGGAAGAGAGCTTACAAAATGTAACCAATGAAATACCTGAAAATGTAATAGAAATGACAGAATCTCAAGAAGTAGATTTTGCTGCAGTTGAGGATCCTGTTAAAGAGGACAACAATGTCTGTAATGAAACTCAAGAATATAATGAGCTGTCTAAAACTAATGTAGTCAACACTGAGCCTAATTATCCTCTAAAATCAATCAAGAGAGAGGGTTTTCCAAAACGTTGTCATTCCTCAGCACAGGTCATGAAGGTCCTTTTAAGCTCAAAACTGGACAGATGCAATAGTCTGCCTGAGGTTTCACCTGTATATGGCAGAAAACTAAGTACATCTGCCAAAGGACTTCTAGACTGCCTTGCTAATCTGCAGTTAATTGACTCAGATCCAAAAAACAGCAAAGGTGACAAATACAATGAAATAGTAAGTATCCTACAGTCACTATGGATGTATGATCCATCTGAAATGGAGCAAGAAAAGCAAAATTTAATAGATCAATGCTCTGCAGAGGATGAATTTAACCCAAGATCTTCATCAGGTGTAGATGTAAGCAGTGGCTCGATAGGTTCTGGTAAAGGCAGCATTAGTGGAGGGATTGAAAAATCAGAAACAGCACATGGGAGAAAAGCATCCATAACTGAACAGGAGGATTTACAGATTCAAGAGGGTGAGGTTGACCCTTCATCTGTTATGCCAGAAACTGCAGATACTTTGCATATTCCTTCTGATCCTCTCACTCCAGACATTGCTGAGAGAGTGCAATGCAGTCCAGAGGGTGAAAAACTAAAGGAGGTGCAAATAGATGATGACATTCTTGCAAAAGAGGAGGTCATTCAAAGAAATGAAAATCAAAATGAAACCAATGAAGCAGAACTGTCCAACAAGAGCTTTGGGAATGAGAGTAACAGTTTTACAACACCTGCTGATAAAAAAACAGATCTACCGGAGAATACCAACTCAGAATCATCCCCACCCATTCAGAGAGGTATATTAACTAGAAGAGTTTCACTAGACCCTGACCCAGTTTGGGTATTAAGCTTATTAAAGAAACTTGAAAAACAATTTATGTCTCACTATGCAAATGCCATTGCAGAGTTCAAAGTGAAGTGGGATTTAGATGACAGTGAGATGCTTGATAAAATGATCAGTGAACTCAAAGAAGAGGTTCAAAAAAGGATACAATCTAGTATAAATCGAGAGCTGCAAAAAATCCAAAGCAGGGCTGGTAGAACCCCAAGACCACCTATAAGTGCTCTGTCTAGGGATTCTACAATCCAGACTGAACAACGGCGAAGGCGATTAAAAGTAATGCGTAATAAATCAATCAATACCTCTTTATCAAGAAGTGAAGACATGAACACTGCCTCAGGTACAGAGTTCAGTGACCAGCGCAGTGAGGATGAGTACTGTCCATGTGATGCATGCTTGAAAAAGAAGATGGCATCTAGAGCTGTTCAGCGTGCTGAAGCTCTGAGCTTGGCTCCAGTCCTGCAGGACTTTGATCTTAGGAGAATCTTGCAAATCAAGAAGGGTCCTCCTGCTACTATGGCAACAGATCCAAAGCTTGAAAAGCCAAATAATCTTAACGAGGGTACCAACTGCAGCAATGTTCAAAACAATTTGGATGTAGTTCATGAGGAGTCAGAAGTACATCATAATCTGAGGAGCCAGACAGACGAAGATAAAGTGGAGGTAGAAGGTCCTGCTGAGTCAAAGGATGAAAACCCAGAAGAAAATGCAGTTCTGGTCTCTAAGACTCATGATGCAGGGGTGAGTTTAGTAAGTGATGAAGAAGAGAATGTGAGAAATGCATCATGTGAAGATGGAAATGAAGTAGAGGAAGAGAATCTTAAAGGCCAAGCCATGGAAGACAAAGGAGTTGAGAAAGATGAGAGTGTAGAAGAGGGAGACACTGAGACAGGAAGAGATAATGAAGAAGGTGCTTCACAAGAACAGGACACAGGGCAGACAGAGACTGAAGAAAAAGGAAATAGTGAACATTCTGAAAATGCAGATATAAATAAAATGGGAGAAACTTTAGAGGGTGCAAGTGAAGATGATAAAGAAGAAGCTGCAGAGATTGAAGAGACAGTTGAGGAGGGTGACTTGGCAGAGGGTGTAAAAGAAGAGGAAGCAGAATTAGACTTAAATGTTAATGCACCTGAAGATAAATCAGAAGAACCTGAGAATGAAGTAGAAGCTGAGCACTGCAAGAATGAAATGGCTGAAACCACCAATGGGGAGGAAAAAAATGAAGATGATGCTGAGGATCAAGTGGATGAGAACCAGGATGCATCCTCTCAGGATCATGTTGAACCTAAAGATGAGGCAGTAGAAGATGAGGTTAAGGATGAGGATATTGAGCAGGCAGAAGCCTCTAATGCTAGGACTGATGAAAAGCATCAGGATGAAATGGCAGCTGATGATGCGGAGAACCAAGCTGAGACCCCTGACTACAATAGCAAGAAGGAGGACAAATTCAAGAAAGACTGTTCTCCTGAGGTTCTTGGTTCTGGTGGCAATGAGGCAGATGCATCTGGGCAAAACTGTGAGGAAGATTTCAACCATGGTCTAAGTAAACAGATAACAAAGACATCAATAGAATCTCAACCAGGATCAATGGAATTTGCTACAGATCAGAAAATAAAAGCAAAGCTGAAGGACATTCATAGTTTTATGGAAGGTTCAGGAAGTCAAGAGGAATGCATAGTAGTGATTACTAAACAGTCTCCTTTTACAGAGAGAAGAAGGGTGTCTAGCAGGCATGGTAATAAAGAGGAGGTAGAGAACGAAGTGATTGAATGGCAAGTTTCACCCAAGAGGAGGAACCGATCTCCAGCAAGAGCCAATAAGCAAAGAAGGCCAAAAGACAGTGATGTTAAGGTTGACGATTTAGAATTTTGATCCATACTATTGCATTGATTCTTCACTGCGAGCACTTTATTTTTAACTACTGGGTGATTTTTATTTAATGACTGAAATGTAACCCTCTACAACTATTATTTCAGAGAAAATCTGCAAAAAAAAACCCCACCCTGCTTTGTGAAACTGTATATTATAATATTATATGTATATTATGTGTATACAGTATATAGTTCGGTGTTGTTACAAACCATTTACAATTGTATTGATAAAGATTTATTTAAAAGAAATGTTTTAACATTGATGAAAGAGCAATCACATTTTAAGGCAGATACAACTAAACAAAAATCGGATTAATACTTTACAGTTCTGAGGACATAGGATATATTGGGTATACTGCATTTCATAGGGTCCTTTACAGTGGTAAAAAAAAAAAAACTCAGGATGTTAAAAATCTTTAAAGTGTGTATTTCTATTCATCTCAATGTACTGACTCAAAACTTTGAATTATGTAATGATGTACCTGCAAGCTAATGTGCTACCAACAATCCTAGACTTTTTGTTAGAGTAATGGTTGAAGGTGCACTGCATATCAACATTTGAAACCACAGCAACTATAAAAAACCTCACCCTAATCCTTCACCCAGACTTTCCATCCAGTGTTATTTATTGATGGCTTGCTGTGCAATTTTCTGATGCTCCTAACAGGTTGGCTTTGCACTGCATTTTGTACACTGAATGCTCTAGTGCATGGAACTTAAAGAACATGTCCAATGTTTGTAGGCATGTTGTTATTCTGTTGTACATTTAATAAAATATTTAAGTCCCATAACATTGGAACATATTTTCAATTGAACCAAAGCCAGCACTATACACATATGCAGCCTGCACCAAGCTTTAGGTGCACATCAGCCTATTTGGTTTTCTGTGGCAGGTTTTAGAAAAGGTTCATTAGAACATATATGGCATTGTTAATTTGAGTTCATGAACTGAAATAGTACTTACGTCATGCTAATCCCATTGCTTTTGCAGTGGAAGTATCTTTAGCTGGGAGAAAGGATAAAGACTGACTGGCGCTGGTCTCAATCTGGGACGGGTATTATTCAACTGTCTAAAGCTACTTCCCAACTCCAGTCCAGTGGCTCTGTCTGGGCTGAACTAATTCAGCTCAAGAGGAATTTGATCAATAGCTAAATTTGTGATTCAAGTTTAGGAAAAACATGGCCCTTTGGTGTCTTTGCAAGATACCTGTTGGGAACATACTATTCAATTAAAGAAAATATCCAGTAATCATTGCACACATGTTAGTAATCATTGACAGTGTTAGTATTTTAAAGAGGAGTCTTCATTTAAAAACGAAATCCAGAATAGACCACATCCTGCAATTTGGTACCGGTACAACTACGTTAGCATCACCTACAGCAATGCTGAAGAAATTGTATGATTACTTTTGTGGGAGCAAGGTTTGTTGTTGCTGTATCTCATATGTCTATGCTTGTGTTTTCTTCTTTTTAGGAATTCAGAGCATTAGGTTAATACTGTCACGCTTGTGACTTTAGAAAAAGAATCTAAATTTTCACAGTTTATCTCTATATCAGAAAAGTCCTATTCCAGCTCAGATATAGGTTCAGGAGCGAGAGATATTAATGTGTGCTGAAGCTCAATAAACCCAGGCCTCTCTGCTGGGTTTGTCCTCCAGCAGTGCAACATGATGTCATACAGTGCTTGAGGGCATTCTGGTGGCTTCTCCATCCTATATCCTCTCTGAACAGCCTTAACGCAAGATATTTTGTCTTGTCCTGAAAAAAATCATCATGGAATGTTTTTACGAACTCTCCAACCCTTAATGTCACAAAATCTACTTCAATGTAATCCCTTTTGTCTGTTTACCTGGATATGGGTCATCTCCATATGTGATGATTTCAGTCAAGAGAATCCCGAAAGACCAGATGTCACACTTACTTGTGTATTCGCTTCCTTCAAAAATTTCTGGTGCCATCCACTTTATGGGAACTCTTACTGTTCAAAGAGAGTTCATGTTACTTATGTAATAGTGGCACCCTGATGTAGTAATGGTGTAGTAAGTGCCTACACTGTTCACCTGAAGCTCTGTCCTGGTCTCTCGGAAAAGTTAACTGAGCTAGTCCAAAGTCTGCTATCTTGCAGAACTGCATGTCAGTTAGTAAGATGTTGTCAGCTCTCAGATCTCTGTGAACTATGTTCTTACTTTCCAAGTAGGCCATCCCTTCTGTAACCTGACAGAATGGAGAAATACAGATATAAAGAAGGATGGTAAAAAACACCCTTTACAAAGGAAAATAATAAGAAATACAACACTAAATTATGTTAGGTTAGGGCAAGACACCTGGACTGCAAAGTCGACCATCAATGAAAATGTGATGTCCTTCTTCTCTCTGTGGCCTTGAAAAGTATGAAAAAGAACATTTTAATCACAACATGCATTTAGGCTTGCTGTAAAAAAAAAAAAACTTTAAAGAATTTCCTATTGCCCCAATAGTAAATTTATATTAATGATGTATTGCATTTGTTAGAAAATTTATAGGTCTCATACTATGATTTCCACTTTTACATTCTGTCAAACTAAATAATTACATGAAAAATTCTGAATAAAAAAAATGTAATAAGTTGTTTACATAGAACATATATGGAAAATATGATGTGATATGTTTTTTTGTTTGTTTGTTTTTACTATGCACAGTGAATATTTGGGCTTGAGATCAAAAGATATGAAAAATAATAAATAAGATATAGATATATAAATTATATATAAATGAGATATGAAGGTTCTGAAATGAGATATCAGATTTTCAGCTTTAATTTCCTGACATTTACATCAGAATATTTTAACTTGCATAGAACAAAGAGCCTTGTGTATATCAACACAAACGAGCACTTGTGTGAAAAGCGTGAGTTAAAGAACACTTAAAAAACTGTGAGAAAATTCTGACCTTGGCAACACACTAACGTTCTGATGTTATCACAGTGCCACAAAACTTTAAAAATACCTAAAACTTTGGTCGTCTCACTTCAATATGTTCCTTTCCAAGTAATTGTATTTTAATAGCATGCGTATATTTAATATATGTGACATACGTAGATGTTTTAGATATAAATATCTATAAACATCTTTGTCATACTTACTGATGAGGTATTTCTTCAGACTGCCGTTTTTCATCAGCTCAGTGATGATACAGAAGGGCTCACTGACTGTACACACTCCATAGAGTTTCAGCAAGCGCTCATGTTGAAACGCCTTCATAATCGTTATCTCTGTCTGGATGTCTGAGCCAATAGCTGTAACAAAGGTGTAACAACAAGTGTCACTGACATGATATTACGGTAATGAATGGTATTCTGAACTGTGGCACATCTGTTTTATAACAGGTTACCTCGAAACTCTTTAATGGCAACATCTATCTTATTGTTCCACAATCCATGCCACACTTCTGCAAATTCTCCGCTGCCAAGCTTCTCCAGTTTGGTGAGTGAGGTTCTGTCCATTTCCCACTTTGCATCAAACGACAGGCTGGGAAGGGATGGCAGGTCCAGCTTGGAGAACACATGGAAGCATTACACACGGAGCACAGCATAAGCATTGCAAAACATTTCACGTTAACAAAATAATTACACACTTACCATTACACAGGGGGAATTAAGGCTTGTACAGAGTCCATTCTGATGCTTGGAATAGTAATTCACTAACTCGTTCAGGGTTGGGAATGTTTTCTGACTCACAAGGTAAAACCTCTTATCAGTTTCCCCCTGGTTTATTCTGTAGTGCCTCGCATTCGGTCCATGTTTCACTGAAAATTGGACAAGAAACATGTACAGTTGTATGCAAAACTGGTCAATAGGCATTGAGTTGTGTCCAAGTTAAAATACATAAATGAAAATGCCGTTTGCCCTGGGCTTTCCAAACATCTGGTTATGATGTCTACAAATGATGTAACTTACAAAGTTAGATTTAAAAGTGGTTGTATAGACATTTGTATTTTTTTGTTGAAGTCACAGGTGTGAAACATTTACCAGACAAATAGAAGAAATCGTTTGCTGTACATCTCCACACAAGAAAAGCACCCTCGTTGTTCTCTGGTCTCAGCAGACATCTCTTGGCCTCGATGCGTTTTTTAATGTTTTCGAAGTACCATCTAAAAAATACAATGTTTTTTTTGTTATGTACTATTAAATATAAAAAAATATAATCTTGCTGACAAAAACTGATTTTTGTTCCCCTTACATGACACAGAGCTTCTTAAACAACTACATACGGCAGCTTCTACACTGCAACCTGACGAACTTGAGAAACCAGATGGGTAGGTGCATACCTCCTGCTACAAGTTGGCTCAGAATGTTTTCATCTTATAAAACTTTTTACTAAAATATACTGTATATGACATCCATGTTTTTTAAAATCCATAGTATTGGATGACATGGCTCAGCAGTACTCATGCCTGTTGTATGTTTTAATCCCTTTAATTCCAGAGTTACCTAAATATCACAAATCAGTTTAATTCCTCATAACACATCTTACCCATTAGGTCTATAATAGTGTACAAACAATTCAATTTCATTGTAATAACCAAATAATGTATAAATCAATAAGCCTGAAAACTAAACATAAGTAGTATAACTTCGCTCCTAAGAGCACTGCTAGCTGAATCTCACAGCCCACACTAATTCTCTTTTCCTTTGAAAATACTTACGGCTTTGCCTCCAAACTATTCAGAGGTTTGACAAAGTTTCTGGGTACATAGCCCCACTCCTCATTCTGTTTATCAGCCACCTGTGTGTGTTTCTTCACATACAGCCAGTGCTCAGTCTCATCAATAATTTCCAGTACATCTCCTTTGCTGAGATTCAGGTCCTTCAGAGAACGGCAGGGGTAATCATGCAGGGATGTAACTCTGCGACACTCAGTCAAATGCTTTCCTTCTTGTGAGTTCGGCGGACAGCAGCATTTACAAGAGTAGCTACAGTTGCCCATTGCTCACAGAGGTATCTGAAGTCAGCATGCCAGCAGTTATTAAATATTGCCGTAACTACCTTGAATGCCTACCTACAACATGGTCTTAGCTGCAAAACTGGTTTGTGTAGGTTCCCAGCAGTTGGAGAGGAAACATGCATGTCTTTTTTTTTTTTTTTTTTTTTTTTTTTTTTTTTTTTTTTTTTTGTGGTTTAACACTGCTGTCCCTTGTTTATGGAGCTCGATTTGCCAACCTGTTTTAATAACTATCATTATTTATATGTTTCACGTTGCTATTTGTGTCTACATGTGTATCTGTCTGTCTATCTGTGCAGTTATAACATAAGCAATTTCCCTTGGGCTCAATAAAGATGGTCTGATTCTGATTAATTCAGGATGAAAACACAATTACTCACACAATGTAGCGCATACATTCACTTTAATAATAGAATAGAATAATCCTTTATTATCCCACGAATGAGAAACATTAGAAACATAGTAAGTTTCCTACTCCCAATTTAAGTCTTTAAGAAATGCAGAAATACTCTTTTAAAAGGTGTACATAAAAAAAATGCTTCCTTAAGCATTGCCAAAAACAATTAAAGTTTCCTAATGAATTATTTTTGTGTAATATGTGAACATTAAGAACATTTCAAAGGTATAAAGGGTTTTACACATTTAAGGAATATATATATATTTTTTTAAATATTTTTTTTATATTTAGATTAAGTTTAAGTCCCTTAAACCCTGAAAAGGTTTTTCACACACATATCTCATATACAGGGAAGGACATCTTTTATGGCCCTATCATTTATATGTGTGTAAGTTGAGACTAAACAGGATTGAGAAGAATTTAAACACCACTCACACTGCAGTTAAGGCCAACACTAGACTAAGCAACAAAAAGACATTTATTTTCTAGTATGTGTTCCAATAAAGCTGTTGATGCATTGTTGGTTTTATATAGCTCTGCAGTCAGTAGCACTCCTGCATTAAAAGAACCTTAAACAGGCAGCCACTGCGTCTCGAATCACAGGGTGAGCATCTAAGTGGGATTTTGCCTCCGCAAGTGTGCAGCCAGACTGTAGCATCACCAGTGCAGTTGGAACTACCTGCCATTTCAACAGAACAAAGCCGGTGTGTCATGTTTGGGTGTTGTACACTGTCAGAAAACATGCGCTGTACTCTCCAGGTACACTGATAAACATTATTGTACAACCTTCATTATTAAGTGTGCACTTCAGCTTTAAATATACTGTACATCCACTTTCACAAGGGAAAGGAGCCTCGTTTTGCCTTTGTAAATCTTAAATGTTTAAATAAAATACTAAATGGAGTTTATAAATATATTACAACTAAAGACACTGAATACAGACCATTGAAAGGTACTACCCTAGTGACGTTTCATTTTTCTGACAGTGTATACATATTATCACAGCTAGTAGTGACAGAATATGATAGAATGAATGCTGCTGATCCTCTTTCAGCTGCTCCTGTTTAGGGATCACCACAACAGGTCATCCATCTCCATTTCTTCTGGTCCTCTGCATCTTCCTCCTTCAAACCAACCACCTTCATGTCCTCTCTCACCGCATCCATAAAGTTCCTCTTTGGTCTTCCTCTTTTCCTCTTTCCTGGCAGCTCCATCTTCAACATCCTCCTTCCAATATAATCCTCATCTCTTCTCTGCACATGTCCAAACCAACGCAACCTTGCTTCTCTAACTTTTTCAACAAAACGTCAAAACTGAGCTGTCCCTCTAATATACTCATTTCTAATCCTGTCCATTCTCGTCACACCCAACGAAAATCTCCGCATCTCTAACTCCGAAACCTCCAGCTCTGTCTCGTCAGTGCTACCATCTCCAAACCGTACAACATAGCTGGTCTCACTACTGTCCTGTTAACCTTCCCTTTTACTCTTGCCCGTCTGTCACAAATCACTCCAGCCACTCTTCTGCACCCATTCCAACCTGCCTGCACTCTCTTCTTCACCTCTCTTCCACACTTGCTGTTACTCTGAACTGTTGATCCCTACTATTTAAATTCCTTTGCATTTCACAATTCAGTCACAATGTTTGATTCTCAAAAACAGTTTTTTAACAGTTTTATTTATGCCAGATTTTATAAATGCACTAATCTGAAAATTTCTTACCCTGTCCTTTTGGTTAGCCATCAATGTATGTTGTTGGACATTTGCTGAGCGTATCTCCTCAGTCAGTTCTTCCATGCCATAAACAGACTTTAGAAGAGCTGTTTCACACTGTGTTTGGTTGCTGTTTGTGAATCTCTTAAGGTGACAACATTAAATAAATCATTTCCACCTGCATTTTGTTTTTCATTGCTCTGAAGAAATGATGAATCAAAAGGTATAACAGTTGCTCTACAACAACATGAAGCATCTGCGTAACTCTGGCAGCCAATCAGTAACATGCATGTTCACTCACACAGCAAATGTTTTAAGATTTATTGCTTTACATGTGTATATCAGAAAATTTCAATATTATGTGTATTTCTTTCATAATTAATTCAGTTGAAATGTGTCATATATTTAATGTTCAGAAAATCAGAAATCCCCTCTCTGAAATTATTGGAATATTTCCTAAGGTCAATCAAAAAAGGATTTACAATACAGAATGCTTTCTGTCTGAATATTAACTGTTTTACTGAACATCTGTTCATTTATACAGTCAGTACTTTTTTGGGGCTCCTTTATCACAAATGACTGCGTCAATGCAGTGTGGCATGGAGGCAATCAGCTTGTGGCATTGCTGAGGTTTTATTGCTTTAGTAGCGGCCTTCAGCTCGTCTGTATTTTTGGGCTGGACCTTTTTTTTGACAATACCCCATAAATTCCCTATTGGGTTCAGATCAGGAGAGTTTGCTGGCAAAACAAGCACAGTATTACTTCCATAAAGCTTGTTGTCATTTCCATAAAGCTTGTCAACAGATGAAGCATGAAGTGCTGTATCTGCTGGTAGACAGCAGTATTATACTTGACAAACATTTGACAATCAGTGTTAACTGATTTATTCAACACTCAAAAGGAAATATTCTAATAATTAGAGTTCTAGGTTATAATTACTAAACAGAAAAAGCTCAACGTGTTTTAATTTACATGTAATGAGTCTAAAAATGCTGTTTTCTCTTTTTTACATTAAAATATTTAACTGCAAAAATATTGCACTTATATTACATTTTTTGAGATGCACATTACGTACAAGCTGGCCTTCATGCACTCAACAGAGCATACTTTAACATTTGAATAATGTATACCAACATCAAAATATATCACTTTTCCATACCTGCAAAATGTGAATGGCTCTTCTGTAGAGCTTGCTGTTTGTTACTCTTAGGTCGATCATGTAGTTTTTGTAAACTTTTCCTTTCAGAATATGAGCACCTGTGCTGATTGCATTGAGGCACCATTTAGCGGAGAGCTCCCAGTGCTGTGTCTGTGTAACAATTGTTTCATATTTTTTCTCCTTTATTATCATTTCTTTGAAGTAGATTATATTAAAGGAAACAGAAACACCAGCCCTTACCATCTGAAATGAACTATGCTCTTTTAACGATGAAGACCATGTAATGCAGAGGACAGTCATAAACAAGGCTCTTATACTTTCCTGAAATGTAAGCATTTTGCACATCATTACAAAATTTAGATTTTCTGTTCTAAGCAGAAAGCCCATTCCCAAGAGGATCTTTAACTTGAAATTACTAACAAAAAAGGCACTGATTTTACTCACTGGGACACAGTGTCCTTCAAGGTCATGGATGAGTGCATGGAGGTTTGATGTTTTTTTCCCCACACATTTAGCCAGCTCTGAAACCTCATTTAGGTCATCTAAGGACAATTGTAACTATCATGTATACAGAAAACATCTGGCAACTGCAGTATTATTTTGTGCCTAAATTGCTCTGTGTAAGGCTTACCATTTACACTGAAAATAAAGATGACCATGTCTTTGTCACTCAGGCTGGGTAAAATGATGTCAAAATCCTTGTGGCCAATCAGGAAATTTGGTCCCTGGACAGCCACAAACAGAAAACAGAAAATAGAGAAAACAAGTGCAAGACAACAGTACAGACAGTGTGTTCCATATATGACAATTTCATTATTCTAGCCAAATCCAAATACTTTAACCCACCGCAGATGACAGATCCCCCTCTTTGTTATTCATTTCACTGAAGCCTTTGCTAATAAAGCCTCTGATATCTTCAAAGCCTGGAAAAAAAGGGAAAAAAAAGATGTAGCTTATATAATGAATAGCTTAAGAATAATCATTCTTATGCCTCAGGAAAATATTTCTGGAAGTCAAAAATAACCATTTCAAACTCTATTATACTGAATTAATCATAAGCGGTACCTGCTCCAAATGTTGGAATGCATTCACTGGCATCAATAATCCCTATAATGCCAAGAGTCTGCCATCCAAGGTAATACACATGTCTTTTCTGTCTCAGGCTACATTTCGACAATTACAAAAGAACATTTTTAGAATAAGATGCTGGCTCTTTATAACAGCCTCTCTGAAATCTGTGCTGCAAGCAATCAAACAGAATGCTGAATGAAACTGAGAGCCTACCTCACTCCAGCAATGTGAACCAGGGCTGCCAGTTTGTCACTCTGGGAATATGTGATCTCATGAACTCTCTCCTTCATTCCAACTAAGGCCAAAATGCCACTGATTATTAAATAAAGTACATGAATTAATGAAAGATTAATATACCGCCATATTTCAATGAATGTGAGGGAACTGTTGGAAGACTTACTCAGGTGTTATCATTTTCTGATTGTAAAAAGATTGATGTCCTGCCAAAAGGACTGTTTCCAGTATTACTTTAGTTGTGCTTCCTCCTTTCATTCTTGAAGATCCAGTGATAGCTTCAGGCTTTAGGAAAATGAAGCAGAGATTATATTCTTTAGACAATTATATTAAATCTAAAATATATTACGGTCTCAATGAAGATGAGAGCTTCTTAACGTCCTAAATCTGAGTGGTCCAGCAGCACACCATTTCCAAAGTCCAGCACTGCAAATGGTTACTGACTGCATGACTGCATATATTGTATCTGTCTGTCTATCCGCTTCTTAATATTAGAAAATTAACTGTGTACTTTGGTTTTGTGAAAAGTCACAAAATATATGCTTAGGACAAAATGCCTAATACCCCCACTGCTGGATTGAGCACAAAGGCTGTTCCGTGATTCTGCATTTCACACATCCTCTCTGCAATGTCCTTGAAGTGATGTGGGAAGCCTTGCATGGGATCAGCCCTGTCAGCAGGAAAAACATTATTACAACTATGCAGAAAATTACTGAAACAACAAACTTTCCGATTTTTCCTCCAGAAAATGTATTCGTCAGACTGTAATTGTGTGAACTATACCGAGCCATGCACACTGGGTTAAATCCAATCAGCACTGGCGTAAAGACCTCCAAATTGTTCAGACAAAAGTGAAGCTGGCCAGCAACAAAAGGTGCCTTGATAAAAGGAAATAAAATAAAATAGCTTTATATTAGGAACAAGAGCAAACTGTAAAAATGATTAGGAAGCTGAACGAGACCATATCATTCATACAGACAAACCACAGGATATTCCAATGAAGAGGACATGCTTCTTGCCTTTACAAGCCTGTGAGAAAGAATGTGAAAACAGAAAAACACTGATTAAAAAGTCTGTGTAAGTTGAAGTTAGGTTTGCCAATAATGCTCTTGTGTAGTTTGACTGGTGGACACATTATTTGCATGTACTTTAATTCAAATAATCTATTTAACATTTTTAGCACTTCTTAACCATTCAGTAAAAGAAAACAGTGTTGGTTAAACTGTGTTTTTATGATGAATGGACCAATAGAAATGGTGCAAAAATGCATCATAAAAAAGAGCAAATTATTTTACACTGATGGTAAAGAAAAATGGCGAAAGGCTTTTGGGACTTAAACTTTATTACTTGTTTTACCTCCATGTTTGGCCTACTGCTCATCCAAAGCTGTTGTCTACTATGAGTTTCCCTTGTAACAGATCAATGAAACACAGTGTGAGAGTGCTTTACTGCAGTAGGATACACACATCTCTTTCCCTGCTCTGTGCGAGTCTCACCTTGTCCAGCATGTGCTCTCCCAGCGAGGGGTTGTCCTCTGGAGCCTCCTGTGATGTCAGCAGGGCCCTTTAATAACAAAGTGCTCAAATACTGCTAAGTCATGTTCACATCTGATCCGATGCATCAAACAGACAACCTGCGTTTACTCACTTGTCACCTCCAGCAATAATGTAAGAATAGATTTGCTTTTGATGAAGAGCAGCAAGCCATCTGTTAAAGGATGTCTAAAGCAGAACACGAGAAAACACTCAGACAGGGTTTAATGGAGAAATCAGCTGACTCTACATATGAAGGTAAATGCCAAAACCAAAGCAATCTGCATAAGTGATTCAACATTTTATAGATATACTTTTACCGCTAAAAGAAAAGCAATACGTCCTGAGGTCCCACAGCCACTCAGGACAATCAGACTATCTTCTGGATCCTGTTGAAACAAAAAAGTTGCTCCATCCTCACTAAGAATTCATTTCTTCCATATTTCAGACACAAAAGATGTATCTTTCACAGAGTACCTTTGTCATGCATTGAGGCAAGGTATGACATCTTCCATCCGTCTGCTAACCTGTTTATCCTGACTAGGCTCTGGAGCAGAGAAACCCCCTGGACAGGGTATGACATCTTACCTTGAGAAATGTTTCCACTCTCTTGGATATATCCACCATTGTCTGTACTATAGAACTGCTGTTTAGTTTCTATAAAGAAGAGGGTTTTAAACACCATTAGATAATCATGCATATAACAGTCATTTGTCATTGCATTGGCATATAATTTTACCACTAACCCAGTAAATGGACTCTTGGCCTGATGCTTTCTCAAAGATCTCCGCGTCACATCTTTTGAGCATCTGAACAATTTCATTGGGCTTTCCTCTATCAATATCGATGGTGATTGGATTAGATTTCTCAGTGATGGATAAATCCGGCTCATAATCCGAGTGCTATTTCAGAAAGACCAAACAAAACAGTGATTTCAGATAGTAAAGACATTAAATGAGTTTGTTTTGACATTAAATTAGGTTGTTTCAGCATGGGTCTTCCTCTTACCTTCACACATACTACACTCTTACCTCCCAGTGTTGCATTCCTCCTCTTTTACAGTAAAACATCTGTAAAACTTTATGTTCTTCCTTCCTTCTTAATATGTTGGTATTTTCAAGAAACCCAGTGCTATGTATTCCGTGGTTTCTCAAGAGCTGGAAAACCCTGTTCACACTAAGCAATGAAAAAAACAAAGTTCATTTTAATGGACTTTGATACAGACTGTAAAAGCATTTCCTCTACAGAACAGCGTATAACCTACAGCAGAGAAGAGGCAGCAGTCTAAAGGTTCATCAGTACAGCTGTTCAGTTCGTTCACAAATTCACAAATAATGATTATTACTGTAACCTGAATTTATGATGCAAGGCTTAAAAAGAACAACATTTGACAGAATCTAAAAAGGCGCTACTCGTGTCATGGAATAAAGAACCCCCAAAAAAAGAAAAAAACAAAAAACAAAAAAGATTTCAAATTGTTCTTGGTTTCAGTGTGGGGGTTTGAAGATATATATTGAGCCTTTGAATTATGTGGTTCTTTAGAGGCCAAAATAAGTCTTATTTTAAGGGTATGCTGTAAATAATTATTATTGTTGTAGATTTGTTGCTGTTGTTCTTCATCTTAATAATAATAATAATATTGACCTTTAGGAAATTTTAAATAACTACAACAATAATGACAACATCATCATGTTGGCTATAATAATGTAGAGAAGAACTTAACATACTTTGGTACATAATAATAATTATAATTTTATTATTTATGTTGTTGATCAGGACAGCTGTCTGATTCCAGATGTGTGTACAGTTCTAGTCTGCTGCTAGAGAACCTTTCCATCCTGTCTAAAATAAAATATGTTTTCATATTCCACATCTACTTTCCAGTAAAGACTGATGAAATGAACAGGCTTCGTTCAGGGGATATTAGTTATTGTTTAAACAGGTTTTGTGGCCCTGAGTGGGAGTCAGTGGGCGTCAGTGAGAGTCAGTGAGTCAGTGGGAGTCAGTGAAAGTCATTGGGAGTCAGTAGGAATCAGGAGTTAGTAGGAGTCAGTGGGATTCAGTGAGAGTCAGTGGAAGTCAGTGCGAGTCAGTGGGAGTCAGTGAGAGTCATTAGCAATCAGTGAGACAGTGGTAGTCAGTAGAAATGAGTGAGTCAGTGAGTCAGTAGGACTCAGTGAGAGTCATTAGGAATCAGTGAGACAGTGGGAGTCAGTAGGTGTCAGTAGGGTTCACTGAGAGTCAGTGGAAGTCAGTGGGATTCAGTGGGATTCAGTGAGTGTCAGTGGAAGTCAATGGGATTCAGTGAGAGTCAGTGGAAATCAGTGGGAGTCAGTGAAACTGTGAGAGTTATTAGGAGTCAGTGAGACTCAGTGGGATTCACAGAGTCAGTGAGTCCGTGGGAGTCAGAGAGAGATAATGGGAGTCAGTAGGAATCAGTGAGAGACATTAGTATTAAGTGAGAGTCAGTAGGACTCAGTGAGAGTCATTAGCAATCAGTGAGACAGTGGTAGTCAGTAGAAATGAGTGAGAGTCAGTAGGACTCAGTGAGAGTCATTAGCAATCAGTGAGACAGTGGGAGTCAGTAGGTTTCAGTAGGGTTCACTGAGAGTCAGTGGAAATCAGTGGGAGTCAGTAAGAGTCAGTGAAACTGTGAGAGTTAGTAGGAGTCAGTGAGACACAGTGGGATTCACAGAGAGTCAGTGAGTCCATGGGAGTCAGAGAGAGATAATGGGAGTCAGTGAGAGACATTAGTATTGAGTGAGAGTCAGTGAGTGTCGGTGAGAGTCAGTGGGAGTCAGTAGGAGTCACTGAGTCAGTAGGAGTCAGTGAGTGTCGGTGAGAGTCAGTGGGAGTCAGTAGGAGTCACTGAGTCAGTAGGAGTCAGTGAGTCAGTGAGAGCCAGTCAGTCGCTGAAAGTCAGTAGGAATCAGTGAGACAGTGAGAGTCAGTAGGAGACAGTGAGTCGGTGAGACAGTGAGAGTCAGTCTGCTGCATGTGTCTGCGATGGAGAGTCGCTGCTCCACAGCGCACCACCACCTGTAGGTCATGTGTTTCTGATTTATTAGTATTCTCCAAACGTAGCAGAGAGAGAGAGAGAGAGAGAGACAGACAGACAGACAGACAGACAGACAGAGAGAGAGAGAGAGAGACTGAGACAGAGACTGACTGTGTCTCTGGACGCCATTTATCCGCTCCTGGATGTTTGCTGACACATCTTCCGTCGGGTTTTATTCTCCGGCCGCTTGGAGGATTTACTGGGTGATCTGAAGCGCGTTAGCAGCAGCTTAGCATCTTCGTATCTCCGTGTTGAGACAGGGACGGTCTGCAGGCTGTAACTGAAACGCAGAATTGGGATTGATATCGACATGTTATATTGTTTCTTGTTTTCTTCAGAGCTCGCGGGACGGCGGAGCTGAGAGAAGGGCCGGTTATTGAGTTTCTGCTCAGTGTGAGAATAAGAGTTCAACTTCGGGACTAAAATAACCCGACAGTGGAAAAGGAGCCCGAGCCCGAGCCCGAGCCCGACGGAGCTGGAGGGGACGAGGAGCTGAAGGGAAAGCGGGTCCAGGATTTTCTTTGTATTAGTTTATTCTCGTTTTCAGCAACTTCAAGGAAGACATGAGGGATCTCCTCGCTGTCTGCTCGGTGCTCTTTCTGTTCTGCTGCTTCGCTGGAGCGAGTAAGTGCGGCTCTTTCCATCCAACATGAGCTGCCTTCACACCTGAAGGTGTAGCAATACTCTCATTTTAGACCTCCATATGATTATTCGATTCGATTCAGGTTTCGATATTTTGTGTGTTCAACAGAGCTCTGATTCCAGTCTGGTTAGACTCAGTTTTAAACTGATCTTATAAGTGCGCTTGTGAGAGGTACCAATAACTCCATTTTCAAAATCAACTCATCATCCATTATAATATGGATGGGGCAGAGGTGGGCTAGTGCTTAGGGACTAGGCCCAAGGATCAGAAGGTTTGAATCCCAGACCAGCAGGTTGCCCTGTGGTACCCTTGAGCAAGGTACTGTCCCCATCACTGCTCCCCAGGTGCTTTTAATAGCTGCCCCTTCTGCACAGTTATGTACGGGTGAGAAGCAGACGTGACATTTTGTTGTTTCACTGTTCTGTGCTGTGTTTCACAGTGGCAACTAGTCACTTTCACCTTCATTTTACCCACTATAGTACCAGCCATTTTTGGCAGTCATCAGTTTTGCCTCATATTGTGGGGTGGTGGTCCAGTGGTAGGGTACTTGCCTATGGACATGTGGCTCAAGAGGTCCCAGGTTCCAATCCCACCTCAACTACCACCACTGGGTCCCTGAGCAAGACCCTTAACCCTGAGTTGCTCCAGGGGGGACTGTCCCAGTAATTAGGACATGGAAGTCGCTCTGGATAAGAGCGTCTGCTAAATGCTGCAAATGTAAATATTTTATACATGACAGTTCTTTACGGAGTTCTTTATCTGCTCTTTTTTGTGTTTTTCTTCCCAGAGTTCAAAGACATGTACATCATGTGAATTGGAGATTCTAAATTGCCTGCTGCGTGTGTGTGTGTGTGTGTGTGTGTGTCTGCATGTCTGCCCTATAATGAACTAACATCCTGTCCTACACTCTGCCTGTGAGTATTGGGACAGGGCCCAGCATCCCCTCCGACTCGTTAGGATAAGTGGCTCTGATGATGGATGGATACAGCACTGCTAGATATTTTATTACTGTACTAAAATGGTTAAACCCTTAATGACAACATGCTCGCTGGGCTGTCCAACCATGATTGATTTACAAACCATGGTTCTTGTCATGAATAAGTTTCAATTTTTAGTTTTTATTGTTATATTTATTGAAGTGAATGCAATGGAAAGCTGTCACCAAGCCCAGAACAAGCACGCATTAGGGAAATTGCCTTTACTCTGCTAGACATTGAATTTGATTTAAGGCATGTGAGGTAAAACTGAGAACGGATCTGCTGTAGATCTTGTCAAGTCAAAGAATAGACAGCAGACGAAATGATCTGTGATGTGCACGTTGAGACAATGTCAGTCTCTAGAACGGATGTGTGTGATTTTGGTCCTTTCTTTAGAGGCGAGAGTAAATGATCTTATATGTCTTTTTCTTTATTGAGCTGTGTTTGGTGTTCTGATGCAGATACTGCTTGATGAAGAAAGCTGTATAGAAAGTACATAAATTAGGTTGCCAGTTACATCATATTTCTTAGACAATTGAGAGTAATCCAATGCACTGGAGATGCTTTCCAAGCAAATTTGGGATGGTCTGTATTTCTGCTGTTACCGTAATTTTCTGTCTGGTGCCAGAATTGACTTTGGCCTTGACTGTAAGTCATTTCTTTTTTGCAGACTAAAGTATAATGATTACTTTTTTCCCTGTATAATAAAATTATGCCTGTGATTTAAAAAGGCTGCTGCAGGGAAAGCGGTCAGTTAATCAGCTATGTTTAAATGTTCACTGTGAGGGTGAGGGTCACTAAAATGCTTTGAGCTGAAGAACAGACACTTCTGCTTAAAAATAAATAAATAAATGAGCTAATAAAACATGGAGAAATGTCTCCTAAAATAAAACTCTAATATTTCTATTATTTCTGCTGTTAACTGGTTAGAAATCAAATGTACACAATGTTCCACTTATTGCAGATGTAGTTAATCAGGTTCAGTGTTTATGATTAATTTTTTTTAGCAGTAGTTATGGGTCATTAGTCACCCACATGTTCTGTTGAATGAAAGGGAGGAAAGTGGAGTGGTTAGGATGGAGGGAGAGGTGACGAAGGTGGAGTAAATAAATAGTTGGGATCAGCAGTTAGGGGGCAGCAGTGGCCTAGTGGTTAGGGCGTTGGCCACGTGATCGGAGGATCGGGGGGTTCGAACCCCCAGTAGGTTGCCCTGGGGTACCCTTGAGCAAGGTGCCGTCCCCGTCACGCTCCTCCCTGCGATGGACTGGCGACCTGTCCAGGGTCCCCTGTCCTTCCCCCGTTTGGGACAAGCGGCAGAAAATGGATGGATGGATGGATCAGCAGTTCAGAGTAACAGCAAGTGTGGAAGAGAGGTTAAGAAGAGAGTGCAGGCAGGTTGGAATGGGTGCAGAAGAGTGGCTGGAGTGATTTGTGACAGACGGGAACCAGCTTGAGTAAAAGGGAAGGTTAACAGGACAGTAGTGAGACCAGTTATGTTGTATGGATTGGTGACGGTGGCGCTGACAAAAAGACAGGAGACAGAGCTGGAGGTGTCAGAGTTAAAGATACTGAGATTTTCATTGGGTGTGACGAAGATGGAAAAACTAGAAATTAGTATATTAGAGGGACTGCTCAGGATAGATGCTTTGGAGACAAAGTTAGAGAAGCAAGGTGGTTGGTTTGTTGGTTTGGACATGTCCTGAGGAGAGACAATGATTATATTGGGAGGAGGATGTTGAAGATTGAGCTACTAGGAAAGAGGAAGACCAAAGAGGAGCTTTATGGATGTGGTGAGAGAGGACATGCTGGTGGTTGGTTTGAAGGAAGAAGATGCAGAGGACCTGAAGAAATGGAGACGGTTGATCCGCTGTGGCGACCCCTAAATGGGAGCAGCCAAAAGAAAAGGAAGACGTCAAGTATTGACCATTTGCTTGCAATGTTTCTTGGCAGTGACAGAAACCCAGCTCAGCTTTAAAGAAAAAAAAATGGCAGAGAGATTTTCAAGAGAAATGTTCTTAGGGTGAATGAAAGCCCTTTCTTTATGAATTTGCAGTAGGGGACATTCACTCCTCTGCATATACGTTTCATAAAAACATAGCCGGATCAGCCCAAATAGTTTAACAGTT
Organism: Hepsetus odoe; assembly: GCA_017165825.1. Lineage (NCBI taxonomy): Eukaryota > Metazoa > Chordata > Actinopteri > Characiformes > Hepsetidae > Hepsetus > Hepsetus odoe. The sequence continues at coordinate 19,157,173 of CM029374.1, read as the reverse complement.
ATTTGCATTTTGATGGTATTGTATTGTACAGCATGTGCAGTAAATAGCAGCCCAATCATCACAGTCATAGGTTTCAGCATCAGTTGCTCATCTGGGTAGGAAGCTGGGATGAGCCATTTTTGAAGTAAGAGGTTTCATATGGCTTTGAAGTGAAAAACTTAATTTTAAACTTAGTTTACCCTTTTGCATGAATGTATTGCAATTCATAATTTATATTAGAACATATTTGTACCCTAATGGATCTACTCTCTTTCAGATAATTTGTGTCTAGGCTAAAGCCTAATTGTAAGTGTGCTCAAGTTGGGTTGATTGATCAGGAAGTACAGCAGCGTTTGTCCACTAGTCTCTGATTGTCAATTACAGAAGAGACTGGAACTCTGTATAACTCTACATAATGACCAGAAAGTAAAACATATTAATAAAATCTTGATATCTTAGTCTTTCATTGTGCTGACGAAAACCTGGCTATTATTCTTCTTTTGCCATTTGTTTTTTAGATTGCAATTAGAACTTGGACGTCTAGCAACACTGCACAGTCTTCAGCCTGGTCTCAATAAAAAGGCACATAATTGCATTAGTTTAGAAGAATTTGAGGGCTGCACCAAATCCATTTTTCCCCTGGCATCCAAATATCTCCATCACTGTTCCATATGCAGTGCTTGTAGCTCATCAGCATGAATAAAGGTCTTGCAAAAGTGCTCCATTCTGTTAATGATTTGCATTTCATAATAATACTGGTTTTGTTAAAATCATAATATCAAACATTGCTTAAGGAGCCCAGTGTAAACTATGATGAAATGTTTTGTTTGCACTGCAGCTATGATGCAGATATTGGCCTTGACCCCTGGAGGTTAATACCCCATTGATTAGCATTATATGAACTGGATGACAATCATTACATGCCTTTCTCAAGAACAGACTTGCTTATATTGTTTCTCACATTGTATGGGATACGACTGTCAAAATTCAGGCTTAAAGATGGCTGCGATGTAGCTACGTTACATAATGTTTTCAGTTTTTATGGCCAAGCTCGGTAGCTTTGGTGCAAAACTGAAGAAACAAATTTCAACCAAACGTCTTGGCTGATTCATTTAAGGGTGAGATTCGTTTTGTCATTGTTGTAATGTCGCTCAGTTATAAATAATTTCTTTCAAGTGAATCTGAAGTTCCTTTCTGAGTTTTTATTTTCTATAAATTATTTGAGGGCCACTGTGTTCAAATCCTAATAAATGTTTTGTGTTCATAACTTAAAGATCGGCCTGCTGCTCCTGTCAACATCTCTGTCACTCTCCTGAGGGCACGTTCATCCACTGTGTCCTGGAACGTTCCAGAGGGAGAAGCTGTAATTGGTTATGCCATCTCACTACAGGTTCAAAAAAGTTATTAAAATGATGCATAGCCATGTAAGAATTCATTGTCAGCTGAGAAACCTCTATACTTTGCTGCATTAACTTTGTTTTGCTCTCCATTTAAACCTTATGCAAGTAACCTTAAGCTTTCTTTGTGTGTCGGGTCGTATGTGCAGTTCAGAATGTTCTGTTTTTTAGAGACAAGATGGCCTGATGCAGCGGTTCATCAGAGAAGTTAACACCACCAGCCGCGCCTGTATGCTGTGGGACCTTGATGAAAACACAGATTATATCATTCAGGTTCAGTCTATCGGACTGCATGGAGAGAGTCAAGCGAGCAAAAGGGTCCATTTTCGCACCCTTGAAAAATCTGACCACTTTCAGTCAAACATAGTGGCTCAAGGTACTCTTAGTTTGTCATCCATTATATCTATCATGCAAAACTCAAACCTGGGTGTTATCATAATTTGCACATTTTAGATGATGCCTCTGTAATTTCCTCAAACTGTTCACCTGTGTGTGTGTACATTATTATCTGCTCAGGTGACCCTTCAGTAGAAGGTCTGGACATTTCTAGAAGCCTTTTGACTGAAGAAATGGTAATCATCATGACTGTGCTACTTATGTGGGCAGGTGATTATCTATTCTTTCATTTTCTATTATTGCCTGTATATGGGATAACAATAAAACGCAATTGTTGATTGTATTTTCTTTAAATGTAATGGCATTTTTGGTTTGAATTTAAAAACGGCTTGTTTCTCCAGATGCCCAGGCAGTGTTTCTAAGGTCAAGGAGATCTGATCTGCTTTCTCCTAATCAAATTTATCTATCTTGTTGCAGCTGTGATTGCTCTGTTCTGTAGGCAGTACGATATCATCAAAGACAATGACTCCAACAACCATAACAAGGAGAAGACAAAACCTCTGTCTGAACACAGCACCCCTGACTACCGCCACGGAGGTTTGCTAGGGAGCAAGGTGAGAATAACGTTTTTCAATTGCAGTAGGAGTGCGCGATCGTAATTAAGAAGTATCGGAATTGGCCTAACGCACAGTTGGAAATAATACAACAAAAAATTAAGTGTCCGCACACCTCCATGTCAGACCTCAAGGAAGTATAAAAGAGCCCCAGTCATTTGTTACACTGAAATAATCCTTGGCTAAAGCATGTAGCACTCACGCTTTGTTTATGAAATGAAATAAATAAAGATCAAATGAAATGTGAATTCATTTCTATCCTATTCATTAAGATCTTTTAATATGTTCTGGTAGTTAATTAAATCCCATATCTACTATTTTAGGGACATGAAAGTGAAATGACTATATATTTTTAATTGTTTGGATGATGGAAAAGTCCTAATTATTTGTATTGCTTAAATGTATATGTTTTATATCTGTAACTAAACCTGTATTTTGTTTCTTTTTTTCTTAGTTCCAGAGAACACCATCATCAGTTAGCATCATCAAGGTCTGACCAACACAGCAACACAGAATCTGATCTTTCTGGTTCTAAAGGCGTACATAACACACTCTTTGTTTGGGAGTGCAAGATGGATCTTAGGCACCTTTCAGTACTAATAACAATCTGTTCTGCAATACATTAACAGGAACCTGCACTGCACTGTATTTTTTACTAAATGATATTAACAACTAATCTGCTGGAGAATGACAGTGGCAAGCTATAACTGTAATGTTATTTGAAGAAGGCAAATTGAAAAGTAAAGACAAGACTTAAGTTATTAAAAAACCATATCATCACGACAGGCCTTCTTTGATTGATGTCAAATTGTAGATAAATAATGCATGCTGAAATCTGTTGACTTAAATCTGTCAAACATTTATTCTGTTTCTCAAATCTTCTATGCAAAACACAAAAAAAAATGCCATACCATACTGAACGGGGCTACCATTTGACCATATTTGACCATTAAATGTGACCGTATTTGTTTATACGGATGTATATATGGAACGTTTTGGTGATACATTTTAATTTTACTGGTATTAAATATATTATTTACTACAAAAAAAAGATCTAAAATAGGCAGTTATGAGTATCACTGTATAGCTGATGTAAAACATGGTTGAGTATTTTACTCAGAGGCTTGGTTTTTAAATACAGGTCATGGTCTTGGATGAGTAGATATTGTTCTATTACTTTTTAATAGGGAATCTAAATTCTCTCAGATCTAGGACTAGGATTATACTGTCTAGAAAGTCTGCTTATGATGTCTCATTACAATGAAATAATGCCAGCAAAACGATAGCTTTGAGTAATGATGCTTCAGTTTAGTGCTATGCTGTGTGGAATCTGTAGTATGTATAGAGAATAGAAAGGTTATAAATTAATACAACAAATAGCTGAAGCATTAGAGATGGTGGTAGGTTGTTCTGAAGATATATTGTGTATTGGAGAAGAGTGTTAGATTCAACATTTAGACATTTCTTTTAAATAGAAGACTTTACTAAAACACTTAATCAGAAATTTAGTATAGATTTACCACACTATAGATTTACCACATATTAGTAGTTAAGTTCATATTTTTATTAGTTTCGATTTTGACATGTTCTGTATCAGTTGTTCGTAGTCACAGTATTATTAATGTTTAGTCACATTTGAAGCATATCACAATAAACTGAGCTAAGAACTTGCCTGTGTGGTTTTGGTCTGAACAGACTTCAAAGTATGTGAATATTGGTTTGCTTTCAGAAAGTGAAGTGTATTTGAATATTGACTGTTTAAATTAGCATCTATACATCCTGCTGAGAAATCTGGGACACACTGGGTTGACTTTAGACTGGATAAAACACAGTGGATCAGCACCAGCCGAAAACATGACACTAAATCAGCATAGACTTAAAAAAAACTTCACCTTGGTCTTTCAGTTCCTTGGATTCTGGGTCTCTTGGCTCCCCCTCCAGAAGTCTTTGTTTTCACATTTCCAAAATGTACTTTCCAGGGGACTTTATACTTTCATACGTTAAATCAGATTTCAGCAATAACGAGAACAAACTGCTGGCTTGGATAGAAAGATGCCAAAACACAGTCTATTAAAGCTCACTGCATGTGGGAGTGCGTAGCTGCATACCAGTCAGTGTGCCCATGCTGACCCCTGTCCACTTCCAACTGTGTATGTTACCTTCAGATCTGGACCACCAAGCAGTGGAAGAAGGTGACCATGTCTGATCATATACAGCTTATTTTACATCGTTGCCTTTATGTGGATGTTACTTTGACACTACCTACCTGAACCTAGTTGCAGTTATCCTTCATGGCAATGGGCTCTTTTAAGACAATGCTTTTAAAAAGGGTTCAGAATTGCTCTGATGAGCATGGGGTTGAGTTCAGGGTGTTGACCTGGCCTCCAGATTCCCCACATCTCAGTCCAATCAAGCAACTGTTGGATAACTATACCAACACCTGAAGGCCCAACCTCCCAACCTGCAGGATTTAAAGACTTAAATGATCTGCTGCTAATGTGTGAAACACCCCAACACTTCCTCAGAGGTGTTGAGGGGTGTATTTTTCCCAGTAAAGACCTGCAGAGGGCTCCTGAGGAACAGCAGCAGCGCTGAGACTCAGTGAATCACTTCCTGTAGTGCAGGCGCTTGCTTTGTTGTCAACATTAAGTCTATCTAACTTAGTGCAACACACACAGCTAGCTTACTCGGCAGCTGTATGTGTAGAACTGAGCTAATAAAAGTTATTTTCGTACAGCGCCTTGTGGTGTAACGAGAAGACAACATTATCCCGTTTTTTTTTTCTTTTCCGGGACATTTTAAAAGCAGCCAAGTCCAGCTGTACGTTATGCTAGCTATGCTAACAGTTAATGCTAGCGAGTTCTTCAGTAACTTGGACCAAATGCTCTTGAATTAAACGCTATTTCGCCGGTTTTGTAACGTGTTTGTAGTTGAACCGTAGCTCTTTAGCAGCTTTACATCATGGTTATAGACGTTAACAGCGTTGTTGAGGTTTACGACCAACCTACCTGTGACTTTGTAGCTGTAAGACATGTTTAAACCCTTACCTGTGTTAGAAAACTGTTGGCTGTGGCTCTATTTCTGGCACACGCCACTCAGCTAATACACTGACTAGACAACAACGTGTCCGTTGGTCTAACTAGGCCTGACCTATCCCTTCAGAAGAGTGCACGAAGTTCAGTATTCATCGAGTCAGAGTTTAGACAGGTTTCTGCCTCCGAAGCATGTAATCCTGAGCTGAAAACTAAAACGGAACTGATTTTCTGGCTAAGCTACATGTCACCAGGAACTTTGACTTGCTCTCAGCTTTGCACACAAGTTTGGTTTCGTTCTGGCTGCTGTGTGTGTGGCAATGAAAGTTTAATCTGAGAAAGCGTCTTAACGTTAGCCAGGCTGAGGTCGGGGTGGGCTTCTGTTTCCTGAGGTTGAAGGAAAGTGGGCAACAGGCACGATGAGTGAGTGGATGACACTGCAAGCCCTGTGTTTGTCTGGAAGAGGAAGATGACAGTGTAGGTGGGGAATGAGCTGATTCCGAGTCGACCAGAAGAAACTGCAACTCGAAGACTGCTAGAAAATGCCCAGGAGAAAACAGTCCAATCCACAGCCTGTGAAATGTAAGTACTGCTTTAGGTATGTAACGTGAGTAACACTCAGTGTGGCTTGTGTGTTTTTTTTTTGTTTTTTTTCTTTTTCCAAGGACCATCATCATTTGCTTCAAATGTCATGGGCCAGATTGGCTCCTCTGTCCTTTCTTGGTAACCCTACAGATTAGTTCAAAAGTGCGACTTGATGTGTGTTTCATTTAGAAATGCATGTCATTAAAGACACACTATCTCAGCATCTTACAGGACTACAGGCTGGTTTTTAGGTGCAACACCAGCAGCGCACGTCCATAAATTGAGGTTGGCTATCGAGATTGAAGTCAGTGTGAATATGATCTGCTGTTTTATGTTGTGCTAAATCAGCACACTCAGTGATATCTCCACTTAAATGTCCTGCTGGTCTCCGCTCTTCCTCTGTAATTCTTTCCTAGCCCCGTTTCCTCTAAACAAACCCCCTCTCTGCCAAAATGTTCAGAGCTAACCCGTCTCTGACCTGCTAATGTACCCCTCCCTGCATTTATCTGAATGCTTTCCTCGGTTCCTTCCTCTGTCACTTATCCTCTCTTTTTACACACTTGTGCCTCTTCCATTGCTCACAAGTACTCACTGAGCAAAATTAAGGGCTCACACTTTTATTCTGACACCTATCATATTGATGGACACTCCAGGTCATTTTATTTTTCCTTAGAAAGTAACTCCTTTTATACTCTTTTCTTTTACTCTTAATTCACTGTGATTTGGAAATCAACACGTTTTCCTTCCTTATATTCTGCTGAGTGACACATTAGGGTTGGTCTTTAAGACAACTGTAACGCAATGCCCCAAAACTTCAGTATGCATACAGATGTTTTTTTCCTAAGGATTCACAATTTAAAACAGAAAAAAAGAACCCCAAATCACAATTGTAACTCAGTGTTCTCAGTGTTTCACGTACTGTGCTGCCCTCAAGTCAATTTGAAAAGGACTAATTATTTTCTTTTTATTGAAACATGAAATTGATCAGTTTTCTTTAACTGCACACTATATCCAAATAATTCTCAGGAAAGCATATTGTAACCTAGGGTATCAGGTTATCATTATATTTATCACCCACCCTTATCATCCAGCCTCAGAATAAATAATATTATTGATTCATATTGTTTTTGGATGACAGCAGCCGAAATCCAAGCGAGATCATCATTGAGTCTTGCTAGGTATGACTATTGGCATGAACTCATGATATACTTTCCTACTATGTAACTCATATTTGGTTTGTTAGTGGGATCTGAAGATGGTGTTGGAGGTGTTAACCCAGAGAGTCTGGTCCTGGAGAGCGATTTCCTCCTCGGACAAGACTTGGCATTTGGAGAGAATGACTACAAGATCATAGGATTTGAGAAAGACTCTGGTTAGTAATGCTTAGAGTCACCTCATTGTTTGAGTAAAGTACAGTCTAAATTAAAACACTATACAGGTTTTTTTTTTTCTTCCAAGAAAATGTCAAATGTACTTTTACTGAAAAAATGATCTTGTGTTTCTTCTTCTTCTTCAAAAAAAAAAAAAAAATCAGTGTCTGCTGACATGGGAATTCCAGCATATGCCTTTAGTGATGAAGACTGCTCCAGTTACAACCGCCTCAGTATGGAGAGTGACTTCGAGGACCCACGAGACACTGAGAGCGAACGGGAGGAGATGAGTGGGGACACAGGCTTCACACCCTACCTCTCCTGCAAGCGGTGTGGTCAGCTCCTTGGAGACCCTCTTAGTGGAGCTTTGGACATAGCAGGGCTTTACTGCCTTCAGTGTGGCGGTGAAGACAGGGGCACAGAACGGGAAGTTAGACGGAGAGAGGAGCTTCTGCTTGCAGATGGGTCCAAAGAGAAAGGGCACAAAGGGAGGTCCTCTGCAAATGGCACCTACAAAACCTACTCCTGCAAACTCTGCAACTTTACCTCACGCTACTCTAACCACCTGAAGCGACACATGAAAACGCACAATGGTGAGAAGCCTTACCAGTGCCAGCACTGTGCATATGCCTCAGCTCAGCTGGTGAACTTGCAGAGACATGTGCGTACGCATACTGGGGAGAAGCCATACAAGTGTGACTATTGTACATTTGCCTGCAACTCCCTTGGTAACCTTAAGAGACACAAGCGCATGCATACTCAAGAGAAGGCCAACAAGTGCAGCCAGTGTGATTTCTCTACAAACAATGGCCAGACCCTAAAGAGACACATGATGAGCCACAAGACAGATGCATCCACACCCACAGTGGAAGGTATATGTATAATTCTGTTTGCTTTCATTTTAGAAAAATCAAACTGATGACTGTTTGTAATTCTTCTTTTTAGTATCCCAAAATGGTATGAATGGTAAATATGATTTGCCATTCAAATGTTTTGAATTTGCCACCATTTTTTCATCACCTGACTGTGAAATATTACATGTTTAAAAGTTTGAAACCTTCTCTCAGTATTGTTAGTCAAAGAGGAACTACACAATGCATAGCATGCATTTACAAAGTACACATCAAGGGAAGTAACAACAGTTGACTTCCTAAAACTGGATTTCCCACAAAGAGGAAGAAGTTTATTTTACTTGTATCTCACTGAAAGCCCCTCCTTTTTTTCTCTCTCGTGTTTCCAGAGGCTGTGGTGTCTGACCTGACTCTGCACATAAGTGGTGATTCTGACTTCCTGCATAGTTATGGCAGCCTGCGTGCTGATCGTCATCCCCCGAGCCTGCTTGACACGGAAGGGCTGGCCCAAGAGTCAGAATCTGGATTGCCTGAGCTGCTTTTTCCCTTCACCTGCCGTGTGTGTGGCTCAGTGTTGGAGGATGAGGAGGGTGCAGCCACACAGATATGTGGGAAGTGCACCCTAGATATGCTGGCTAAGGGGTCCCCTGCCAGCCCAGAGAAAGGAGACAAGCTATACTCGTGCACTGCCTGCAGCTTTATCACACAGTACCCCAACCATCTAGCCCGTCACATGAAGACACACAGTGGAGAGAAGCCTTACAAATGCCCGCAGTGTGACTATGCATCCGCCCACTTTGACAACCTGAAGCGGCACCACCGTGTGCACACGGGAGAGAAGCCCTATAAGTGCCACCTGTGTGACTATGCCTGCGGAAACCTGGCCAACCTCAAACGGCATGAGCGCATTCACTCAGGTGCCAAGCCTTTTCAGTGTGGCGTGTGCAATTACAGTTGCAATCAGAGCATGAACCTGAAGCGTCACATGTTACGCCACACTGGCGAGAAGCCTTTTAAGTGCCAGGAGTGTGCCTACACCACAGGACACTGGGACAACTACAAGCGCCACCAAAAGAAACATGGCCATTCCACTGAAGGGTGGATAAAAATGCCACTACCAGAGAAAGAGGAGGAAGAGGAGGAGGGGGAAATGTAGCAGAAAGAGGAAATGGGGAGACAGTCAGTTCCCTTTTTTTCTGCTCTTAATGTCTAACTGATGTGGCCTTACTATTTTCACAAAACAAAGGTGCAAGCTTAACATGGCAAGAGTGCAGTTTTACTTTTGTGCCTTGCACCAATTCTAGAAAATTCACTTTTGTTTATTTGTCGATGTCTAATTGATAGTATGTTCACCAACATGTCTGGAGTTTTTCAAAAAGGCCTCTAGTACGGTGAACAAACGTTGAGAAATCAACAAAGAAGCAAGCATAGCTAGCATGGATGTGAAGTGACTTACATATAAATCCCCTGTAGGGTTTGAGCTAGATTTTTTTTTTTTTTTTTTTTTTTTTCTGGCACAAAGACCATTCAGATCAAATTTAATACACATAGACTTCTTTTTTCCCCCCAGTGATTTTAGGGTTGTGGAATCTGCTATAAAACTGTTCTGATGAAAGCGACTTGAAGATTATAGTTCTGTCCTCGCAAGATTTCTATGAATCAGTCATTGAAAGAGTATTGCAATAAAGCCAATGATTCACCCTTTCCCAGGTTGATATTGCAGCTATGTTTATTTTTTATTTTTTCCTCTGTAGTGGATTTAATTACACTGAAAACCTTTGGTGGCTGCTAAATTATGTAGGATGCACAATGACGGTTATGTCTTGGTGCCTTTTTTTGGGTGGTGACATACACCATTCCCTGATTTTACTGTATCAGGTGCCACTACAACACTGCTGCACTGATGTGGAGGAGGGTTACCAAAGCCCCCGGCACATGCCTCGTGTTCTTTCCAGGGCATTAGAGTAGTTCTTTCTTTCTGAGTGGGTTTTTTGTGATTGACTTTCTAAATGCGTCCTCATTTTTGTGATACCTACTGTGAAATGATGTCTATAAAATAAACCCATGAGAAGGGATGGGGAGAGAATTTTTTTTTGGTTTTTTTTTGGGGGAGGATGAACCTGTTGTGTGTTTTTTTTTTTTTTTTTTTTTTTTTTTTTTTTTTTTTTTTTGTTGGAGTATGCAAGTCAGTTGAGAGAAAAGGGACCACATTAAGTTGCTATAATTTTATTAACAAAGTCACAGACAATACAATCCAGCAAACATTTCTGTGATTGTTGTATGATGGTTATCAAACCCTGCTTGTTGTACATTATATTTTTGTCACACAAAAGGGCATAGCAGTTATTAAATGACCAAGAGGATAAAAATGACATTCAATGATATCAGGGACTAAGTCAAAAGCGTTTTATGCATAATAATGAACATGTGATGTTTGGATTGCTACATATTGTTTAGAATAATTATTTATGTTCTGTCTATTATGTTTGTGGTTTGCCTTTGCTTTATTGGTCTAAGGACCTGTCAAGTGACCTTTTGGCTTAAAAATAAAACAAGTTTTTAAAATTTTTAATTCATAATGTCCAAGATATTTTCTTAAACTACACGATAAAGATGCTATGGAGAGGAAGCTGGTTACCCTTAAGCATTTTCCACCGATTCCCTCTAGAGAGCAGCAGTGAACTTGTGATGTTATGACAAGAGGAAAATATTATGCACCTTCTCTGTGAGATGAATGAATCCATTGAGAATCTAATTTAGAAGTACTCATGAACATACTGTAACCTGTTCTTCCAGGTGTGAAAGAGGGAAATATTTGCATTGATCCAGCAGAAGGTTGTCTTGTGGGCTGATACCACGGCGCAGTAGCTGGTTGAAGGGGACCAAACCTCACTAAGACTCCTGACTTGGTTCCGTTTTACCAGCCACTAAGACGTGTTGCCCTAGGAGAGCTAAGTAGGTGTGATGGCTACTTTTATCTCCACATGTAACATTTGCGCTGCCCACTAAGAATCCATGTTACTATCTTTTTGTATAAATAGAGATACCTACCTGCACCACTTCAAAATATTTTCTGCTTTAACATAGTTTTTTTTTATTTCCACATCTGTCTGAAAACATCCTGCTCTGCAGTACATACGGTTTGTCAGGCTGATTTAAAGGCATTTAAATCTTTCAAAATTTTCAAGCGCTAAATGATATAATTTTTCCTGTTGCCAAGGGAGAGTTTGTAAATAGATGTGCCATTATGTCCTGTATGGAAACAGCCCACCCAAATTAGCCTCCTCACACCTGTCCCTCTATTTATAAGAGTAAACTCTTCTCAGGGACTGCACCTGTGTTCTGTCACTCAGTCTGCACTATCACTGCCTGTAGGACTGCCTGTGATTCCACTAAGCATGCTTGTCATGGAGAAAACTTTGCTACATATATAATATGAGCCCCATGTCCTGTACATGTGCTTCATGAATGACCTGGGACTGACTTTGACATTCCCTTCATGCAAAAAAAAAATAAAGGAAGGAACTAAAAGACATCAAAGTTGAGTACCAAAATACCAATAAAGCAAATAATGGTGTTATTATTTATAATCTGGTTGTACTCTGGTTGGCTTAAAGCATACTGTGTTTCCTTCTTGTCTTCTTTCTTTCAAAGATGTCATGGTGACTGAGTCCCCCCTGAAACCACACACTTCCTTACATTCCATAGCTAGATTTATTATATGGGTATATAAGGAAGTATGTCATCTCAAAGAGTAATTCTCTTTGCATCAAATGTTGTTTTAGATGTTTGAGGTTAAATCATTATTATTTATTTGTACCAACCAATAATTTGTTCCCTTAGTGTGTGTATAAAAAAAAAAAATATATATATATATGTTATATATATATATACTATGTTATTATATATATATATATATATATGTTTTCCACTTATTTAAGCAGATTGACCCTTTGAAAGCTTCCCTTAGAAAACTCTGCCATAGCAAAAATCAAACTGTCTACAAACGTATAGCTGAATATGAATTCTTCTTGAAGTCTCAATCCTGTTATGAGGGAAACCAAGAACATAAAGTTCAGCATTACATGCAAGCATACAAAGTGAGGTCAGTTAAAGACTGTTTTCTAATTTATACATGGGAAATTTTCTAGGAAAGGACCTTTGTTTCAAAAAATGCACAAATTAACAAATGTTTGGAGGATGTAACCAACAGAAATCGCCGCCTCCATCATCAAACACCTTCAGTTTGAATGCCGTGAAATAGCTTCACTGGAAACCACTTTAGATGACCACATTACTTGCCCATCCCTTGAAAGATGGTCCCTCACCCAAAGTGTACTGAGATACTCAAAGGTCCTGTTTGTCCACCTCTGTCTGTCCCCAGTCCCCTTCTATGCTCTGCGGTCCATATCCTCCTCCACTGAAGTCGCCTGCTGGACTGAGTCCAGGCCAGGCTTGCCTTCTCTGCCTTTTCTATGGGCTGCCCTCCCCCTTGCTGGCGGCCATCCACCTGTCAGTGTCCTTTAGAGGCCTGGGCCTCTCCTGTACCTCCTGTTCCCAGGCCTCAGCACTCTGACAGGGCCGGCCAGCCTGTGAAATCACACCTCTCAGCTGTTCACACTACACTTGAGATATACTATACCCCGCTGCCCAGTCTTACACAGAATGTCAATGGCTCCTTAAAAAAGGAGGCTTCTGGGGGTCGGGTGTGCCAGGAGACAACTGTGAGGAGCTTTTATTGGGACAGTAGGACAGAAAATGGTTCCAGGAGCACAGCTGAGACAGGAGTTTATATTTTAGGCATACCCATGAGTATATTCTAATCTCTGGACACCCCTTTGCACTTTGACTAATTTGCTGGATTTAACACAATGATGCATATAAAGCATAAAGTTTGTGGCCTGTGTGAAAAATTTCTGATATGTTTTTTTTCCCCCAGTATGTTCATCAAACTCTGCAAATGCATAGAAATTCAGGTGTTCAACTTTTGTAACTTTTGTAATTGTATCCAATATTTTATGTTGGTAGGTTTAGTTCTTACTCATTTAATCATTCTGTGACCTGTGGATGATGTCCTGGAAGATATCAATCCTATCCCTATAGAAATGTTTGATCCCTGGATTGTTTTATACAGATTCCTCCATCCATCCATCCATCCATTTAGACTAGGAGTAAAATAAAGGTGGCCATGTTCCATTGGTATTTTAAAGGTCTTAAATATGTCATTTGTGTTGTTAATGACCTTGGTTTGTGAGGTGGCCAGTGATCATGGTTATGAACGACATAGCTAAATTTTAACAGGATGTGGTAATGAAGACATCCTTATTTGTGCTCAGGCTCTGATTAGACTATTGCAAGAGTGTTACTGTTGAGCAATGATGCAGAATGCTCCAGATTAACTCATGGATTCTATTCTTTTTAATCACTCCATCCAGCAGCATGCTGTGGGTCCTGGAACACACACAGGGATCCTATCTAGGGATAAGCTAAGGCTACTAAGGTCGACACCTGTGCTTTAAACTCTAGAGAGAAAGATTTACAGTCGAGGATGGGACTACTATTGAAGCACTGGATCTATTTCTGTCCTACACAGAAGCTGAAAATAGGTTTGGCTCATTTTGGGTCTTGTCATTTTCTGTCAAAGTCCCAGAAGAATCACCATGAAGTATTCGATTAAGAAGATCTGCTAAGATGACTTTGATTAAGGCACATTCAATCTGACACACTCTCCATGTAAGACATTCTCTGTAGCTGAACAGTTCCTCAAACTAAAACCATGTACAGGTATCATCAAAGACACATGTTCTGAATGTCCAATTGTGTGTCTTAAATTCATTTTAGAGCCACACTTTGTGTCCCAGAGGAAAGTTAAATATTAGCACCTTTTTTTAGATATAAATGTATGAATTAAAAAATAATTTCAAATGCCTGGGGTTAAGACGGGACCTTTTTAACTGCAAAAAGGGGAAAATAGTGTAGTCCCTAAACTAGTCAAGTCAGTGCACTAAAATGTATTCTTGTTAGTTCTACCCTTAATGGTAGCAGGTCACGAGTATAGATTATCTATATTTCCGAAAGCATACCAACAGTTTGCTCAGAGAGTGCGGCTTTTTTTTTTGGCCAACCTCAACACGATTGGTGTCTGATTGGCTTTACACATAATGTATCTCACAATGGGTTCAGACAGTTTATTTTCAGCCTGCTAAACAGGGAGTGATGTGGGTGGGTAAAATGATAACTTTGTTCTCCTTTCAACTACTCATTTCAGTTTAGATGTTTAATTTAGTAAGATGCACAGCCAGGCATTTTTCCTGTAATAGTGTGCCTTGCATGGGGCAATGGCTTCCTTTTGCAATATCACAAATTAAATGATCTGTGAGTGTTCTAGCATGGATAATAGTTAACAGTGTTATAGAGCCAGTATGTGCATATGTTCAGAATAGTTATTGCTCACTTTGCAGAAAACATCCTCCAAATTATGTGAGGATTAAAACATGAAGTGGGGAGTTAAGAGTGTCACAGCTCCTCCTACTCTCAGGCTTGGTGTAAATGCAGACTTTTTAAAATAAAGTATCTTTTGGGTTGTATATATCTGCTTCTGCATATTTTAGATGTGGTTTGGTGTTTTTTTAAACCTCCTTTATCTGGTCTCCTACTTTGCTTTTTGTGTGTTTTGTGGTAATTGCAGTTATTTTGGCTGCTGCTGTATTGGTGATTTGGTTCTCTCCATGTCACAGCCATTACCTAGTCTCTATCCATCCAGTAGTCATGATTTCCATGGACACCTTTGATTTAATGTTATTTATCCAGACTATGCCGTTATTTTCAAACAATTTGCACACCTGCACACCCCTCACTTTCATATTTAGATACCTTTCCAGGTCCCTTTGATTAAAACACAAATCCATATCACACAAAATAATGCACTGATGCGATATCCAGAAACACCGTCTCCTTAATTGCTTCCTTTATTGTTTAATGCAAATGATAGTGACTCAGCCCTTTGACAGGACTTCAGGAATGACTAATTCACATGCATGTGCTGACTCATTAGGGTCTGCTGTATTAAAGAAAGGGGAAGCCCCTGGGTGTGCTGGCCAGTTGCTGGCCCTGAGGTTGACACAGCTGTTCACTAAGGGCCACACGAACAGTCACTTAAAGGCCTGCCATTGTGCATGCTCCCATCGCAGGGGTCAAAGGTACTGTAATCAACAGCTAAAAAACAGGTGGTGATTGTGACTGGATGTAGCATGTGCCGTTTTGTCCTCAGTTGTGCAGACCTCTACATCATTTAAGAAATTAGGCTTCGTTCATGTCATTATGATTGTTCAGTTGATGAGAAGATCAATGATACATTTGTTACTTGTTTAACTCGGTTGAAATCTTCCCAGTAAACAGGCATAAGCTGAGTTATACCCTAAGACTAAAAGTTCAGGAGTTCTTTAAGATTTAACAATATAATAATTGACAACAAGAATTGAGTCTATTTATAGACTGACACTATATAGAAAAAAACATTCTTTAGAGTTCTAAAATATTTTTTAATAGGTAGTTCTTAAGAAAACCCTAAATTAAATATTTGAGAGTAAAGATCCTGTTCAAGGTCTTGTAAAGGTGCATTAAAAGGAAGGCAGCGTTGCCGAGGGATTATGGAGTTGGACCCAGGATCAGAAGGTCATGAGTTCAAATCCCGTACCAGTATGTTGCCTTGAGGTACCCTTGAGCAAGGTACCGTCCCCATCACCACTCTCCAGGTGCTTTAAATAGCTGCCCCCTGCTGCACGGTGTGTATGCGTGAAAAGCAGATGTTGAATTTTGTTGTCTCTCGCTGTGTGCTGTGCTGTGTTTCACAATGACAAAATAGTCCGTTTCGGTTTCATTGGAAGGTTCCACAGCATTAATTTTCCTAAAATCATACATATATTCATATACTTAAGGATCAATTAACAAACTATTTTGAGAATGTAGTTTAGTAAATTTTATGTACTAAAATAAGTGTTTCTTTGATATTTTCTGCCCTGTTCTTTGGTTCATCAAGAAAGTGATCTGTGCTACTCCTTCAATGTCCGTGTTCAATTTAAAATAGTCAAAAAAACGAATGGGCAATACAATCATATTAGCACTCATGTACTGTTAGAGATTCATAGGGACAGTAGCAGGATCTGGCATTTTTAAAGCGATTTCCTCATTTCTTGATATGGAATCAGGTAGGCCTGCCTACAACGTCCCTTTATCCTGGCAATGACAAAACTGAAACTTGATAATCTGATTGCTGACCTCTAGTGAAGCATATGGCTGTTAAATGCTAAAAATATGCTAAAATGATTCTAAAATCATCCATCCATTATCTGAGCTACCAGGATAGCAAGGAGGCACTGCGGGTTGTCCAAACATGAATGGGTCAAAGGTAGAAAAATACCTTGGACAGGTAAAGAGCTTCTTGCAGTGCAGAAACACGGTCACACATAGGACATGAAACTGCATCTCTAATCTACATGCATATCTTTGGACTGTTGGAGAAAACAGGCAGAGGTAGAGGGAACAGGAAACTCCACATAGAAATGACCACGGCAGCCCCAGTTGAGTATTTATCACAGAACCTTCTTTCTTTAAAGCAAGAGCGCTAAACGCTGTGCCACCATGCCCCTCTTGTGAAAGATATCCTTAATCTAAAGGAAACTGTTAGGTGCTATATATATTGGGAGACACGAACAAAAGATACCTCATCAGTTTCACTAAAAATATCTGCAGTAAGATGACTAATAATACCAAACAGGTTTAAGGAGTCGGTTCCTCAAATTCAGAGACTAGTTGATAGCTTGGTTGAAGGCCATCACAAAACCCCATCGCTTGCCCCTCCCTCCTTCCATGAAGAAGCAGCTGGTGAATGACCCCACCTCATACAAAACCCGCTGAGGGTGCTACACATGGTTCATAGAGCAGAGCAGGTGGAGAACCAGCCTCTTACAGCAATGTCACCTCTCTCCAAGGCCAGGCTTTTCAGTTGGGATGTGATTAGTGTCCGTGTCTCATATGCCTCATCGTTTAAGTTCCTGCGAGCTTTGGGGGGAGAGCAGACATGCGCATTTAGTGCATTATCCAAATCTCTGGCATGCCATTCAAGCCCTACTGTTTGCTCTGGCTTTGACTGCTGTTTCTTCCCTTGGATATTTAATGACAGTTGTGAGGTCATTTGTTTTAAAAGACACATTCTTCTCCACATACATGTTTTATGTGGATGTGTGGAGTGACAAAATATGAGACAACTTGCATTTTTAGTTACAAATATCTAAGCATATGGCTTCAAACTGCCTAGAATAAACAGATTTTATTCTAAATTATGCTTGAAAGCAAATTGCTTCATATGAGAATCATGGTGTGTATATGCTTGTCAGAACTGGTAACAATAGTAGAACCCTTCCTTTATATTAATGTATCTGTGTTGGCTTTGTCACCTTTCTGAAGTGAAATTATATCAAAATGGATAAAAACATAATTTATTAATTCTTAACAACATGATTATTAGAATAAGGCTTTTGGGGATGTAGTTTTATGAACGTTGCTCTTTAATAAACTAGTTCATTTTTGCCAGTAACTTACTAGACATCAGGAATATTAAATATTGTGGTATACTTTTTGTGTCATTAACTTTTTAGAAATATGTTATTGTGTTTTTGCCTGATAATTCACTAATCATGTTTATTCAGTGTTTTCCATCTGTATAAATAAAACTGACTTGACTTGTAATTAATCATAGCTGATTCCCACCCAGCAGCTAGGGGTCTCCTCATGATATAGATCTCCTCCTGCTATCATATTTTCAATCTGCCAGTGATGCGATATTGCTGGACATCCTTGCAGTGTAACTGCCTGTTTTACTAATACTAACTGCCAATTCTGTTACATCATCTTTTAGATGCCCATGTTGGCTAGAATCATACTGAATAATTTGAGAGGAGCATATTCCCCCAGAGAGCAAGGCCAGTCATGCACACTTGCAACGCTTGTAACTACCAATTGTTGTGGCATGACCAAGAAACAAAGTTTTGAAAGGCCTATTTCACTGACCTTCAGGGCCTCATTTAAAAAACACTTGAACAGTTTAAGCTTTTGGATGGTCCATCTAGCTGTAGTGGTTCTGTATATAGAAACACCACCTTTATTAAGGAACCCCTTTGTAAAGGTACTAAGTCACTGCCTAAGAATAATGTCAGATGTTCTGATATTCTGAGCACAAGTGAAGTGAAAGAATCCCGTGTCAGTCAGCAGGGTATGAGAGGAGCAGACTGCTCAGTGTGACGGCTCAAGCAAAGATGAATTACAAACAACTTTCTCTCAGCAGAGTTGTGTGACTGACAGCTGCTAGCATTAAGAAAACCAACATCATCTTCAGTGCAGTTCAGTACACCGTCTTCTGTCGCTGCTCTTAACTTTCCTTCTTCTTTCTTACTAAAACCTTAAAGTTACTTTTGCAGTTACATTTTCAGCATTAAGCAGACGCTCTTATCCAGAGCAACTTCCATGTCCTAATTACTGGGACAGTCCCCCTGGCGCAACTCAGGGTTAAGGGTCTTGCTCAGGGACCCAGTGGTGGTGCTTGATGTGGGATTCCAACCAATGACCGCTTGGTCCATAGATCCATAAGCAAGTATCCTACCACTAGACCACCGCCACCCATGCTGCTTCTGATCAAAGTGAAATGGAACGAATTGCTATTTCAGACGAGAGAGTCTTATGACCATGTTATTCCTATTGAGCTTAAAATGGATAGTGTTGTACTGCAAAACCTTGTACAGTGAATACAAGGAACCAAAGACATTGTTTAACTTACAAAATCCCATGACGTTAATTAAAATTACTGTATTTTAATTCATTTGATGAAAATTTATTTTATGAGAGTATGAATTTGTCAAATGAATGCTCTTCTTGGAAATTGTTTCATGCTTTATGTTTTTAGATCATCATCTGATTTTTTATTTTAGGTATTTGATTTCAGACTGAACTTTACACAGTGTGAAGTTTCGTTATATCCTATCATGTCTGCCATATGGGCCATTTGCATAGAGGGTTTTGCCCCTATGAAGGTGATAAACAGATGTTTCCTGATGAAAAGAGAAGTTTAAAGATTTGAAAAAAGAGAAAGAGAAAATATGGCGCTCCTCCTACTCATCTCTCATTTATCCTGGATAGTACAACTGAACTTTGAGAAATATATTATTCATCCCCCTAAACACCTGTGTTCTCATCAGTGTGTTTGCAATTGTTTGAGATTACTAAGCCATAGTTCCTGGGTGTGGCTATTAGGAAACGGTCTAATAGAAGTGAAATGTTTTGAAAATGCCTCATTGCATTTAATGCTCCCTTGAGTGATAACTGTTGCAATATTGACTGTTTGTGTGTTTTGGGAAGGGGGGCAACCTGATGCAGTCATCTTTACTAATTCCAGCCCTCATCCATGCCTCACTGGTTTTGAGGACCTGAGAGTGCATCTATACATCAGTACAGTTCATCACACAGTCACAGAGAAGAAAACAACTGCATAGCCAACATCAATGGGGCTGGTAAGTCATTTATTATTTTAATTGGACTCTTTTAAAATACATTTCTTAATAACGCCAACACATTAGTACATGTGTTACGTCATCCGTGTTGTAATCAAAATGTGGATAATGCTTTTAAAGTGAAGCTTCATTCTTTTTAACACTCAAGTTATTACACAGCAGTTATTATGTATTATTCTTTAATTACAACTTAGTTCAAATATATTACATATAATACATTTTACAACTGAGCATATATTACTTACATTACAACTTATTTATAACATATTTCTTGTATACACATTACAATTTCATTAAGACATATTATTTGTAAAACACACTACAACAGTTATTACATATTATAATTACATATAATATGATTTGACATATTATATTTCATATAATAATTGCAATTTAATAATGAACATACATTACAGCTTAGTTACTACATTCTACACCTTATATTTAAAAAAGGGGTATTTTTAATGATTATGTGAGAAATGAGACAGTTGGGGTCTCTAAGGAATGCTCTTTGTCAATGAGAACATTTTAAGAACCTCCTCATAAAGAAAAGGTTCTATACCACATTAAGGTTTTTTTCATAAAACCATACATCCAAACTAAGCTCCCTTAAGAAATGTCATTTTCAGGTGCACACATATCAAGACACCTGTTTTATATAAATGTAATATAAAAAAAGGGCTGAGTATGGGTTTGTGGTTCAGAAAACTCACAGACATTGTTAAACTCTTGGTGTTTCAGAAAAATTCACGGCCAAAGCTCTATCCTGGAGATATTCTTGAATTCCCTCGAAACAAGTATTTCTCCCATTTTGGAATTTACTATGGAGAGAGGGATGGAGTTCCTTATGTTGCACATTTGACAAGCAGGGGTAAGTGTATAGAATGCACAGAGGGAAGAGTTAAGCCTGCCTTGTTTCTATGCTCATTGACTAAACATCAGAAACCCATACTGTAAAGTAAAAACAGAGACCACCATAGAACCACCCAGTTGGTAGACCTTGTGCCATTCAAGATGAAAAATATAGACATGACACATGATACAGCTAACAAGGAACGAAGATAGTGTTAATCATAACACTGAATATTGCGCTAACACTGAAGCGCCAAATTACATCAATTATATAAAATGTAATATTTATTTATTTATTTTATTTATTAATGAAAAATTTATGAAATGTCTATTACATTATGAGTATTATGGCTACACAACTTTCCCATAAAATGCTACCTTTTTACATTTTTTAGATGCAGACACGAGAATCCTCCTCTTTGGTCGAGGTTTAAACTCCTCTGTAAAGTTGGAGCCTCTGGACATAGTTGGGAAAAACTATAAAGTGAATAATTACCTGGATGACAAACATCCACCTCGAGACTTCTACTCTCACATCAAGCCAGAGATCGATGACGTGATGTCAAAAAGCATCACTTTTGACATCCTGTTTCACAACAGTGAACACCAAGCAACGCTGTTACGCTATGGGGTCAAAAAGTCAGAGCAAGTGAGTCTAAATGAAATGATGAATTTCATGATTTTTTTTTGCCCATACAATGCCCTACATTTTTATGTGTGCCGTTTATGGTATCTTGTTTCCTTAATTGATAAAAATATTTCTTTCAATGCAAAGGAACAAAAAAAACTAAATTTACTGACTGGCCAGATTTCTTCTTCTTCTTCTTCTTCTTCTTCTTCTTATTATTATTATTAACATTTGTAATAATTTATTAACTGTTATTATATTATTATAACTTCTTGCTTTCTTTATTTTTCTGAAATTGCTTCTAGATTGAAAAGGTCTACACAAAAATAGTTCCCACCTGGCGTCAACCATTTGAGAAGAAACAGTTTTGATTCAAGGAGTTAATCCTATTCTGGACCTTTTGAACTGATGGCCAGTGCTGGGATTCTCTGAAATTAACTACTGAGCTCATCAGTTCTTCTTATGTATAAAGTCGGATTGTGTAGTATATAGTAGGAACAAGCTATAAGCTATTTGTATTTGTAAAGTCAGAGGAAAGTTTAGGCCTCTCAAGCCCTGTTCTCACCTGCCTTTAACATGTTTGAGTTCATCTTCCATGTGACAACCAAAATGTATAGACGTTTATACATTTTGGATGCATTTCTACTGACTGATTTTGATGGACATTTACTATATCACTTTTAAATGAAAAGCTTTATAATTTTACTTTTCTCAGGCGTCTATGCTTTAATACTACTGTAAGCCCCTGATTATTAGATCATCCAAGCTGCGTGTTAAACTGAGGTCTAAGAATGCATTAAAAAATCATTGTTATAACGTAAGAATGTGACAATGTGCACTATGCACTAGTAAGCATCCAGTAATGATGATAATGATGTAAATGCATCATTTATAGTGTTCAACCAGAGCCAATCAACAACTCAGTTCAGCACATTTACGGCATACATCACCCTCCTCCAGACCTTGCTCTGTGAATATGGTCGTCTTTGTTATTCATTTAAATTTCATTTTAAATGCTTATTTTAAATGAGAATTGTGAATTGTGGACTCGTGAATGAAACTTTTTCATGGAGTGATTGTATCTTTAGACACACAGTCTGCAAACAAACAGGAAAAACTATAAGAACAATGAAATGGTTTGAAAACAGATCATTTGTGAAAGTAAATGAAAGTGACTATCCTCATCATTGTGAAACAGAACAGCACACAGTGAGCCACAACAAAATTAGACCTATGCTTTTTACCCATACACTCACACGCTGTGCAGCAGATGGCAGCCCAGGGAGCAGTGACGGGGACAGTACAGTATAGCGAAGTATAAGCCAAAGTCGTGATAAACAAGAACTAGGAGATGTAGAGAGTTTTTCAGTCTTACATTGTTGATTGTATTGTATAAAAACTTTGAATGAAATTCAGAATTAACTGTATAGTTAAACCCCTGTTGTTAATGTCCAGTATGGACATGGCCTTGCGCCAATCTCTTTCTCCACTTGATGGCACAATTGAGACATCCATTCTTGTTCTGAAGGAGCATTTTCTCATAAAATCCACAAATGTGATTTCTTACTGAGCTGGGAAGACACACTGAACATATAGCTGCAGAATTAGCTATAGATTTACATTTCTTTTATGTGAGTTTTTTCCAAGCAACTTGGAGCATTCGCCACTAAATGTGAAGCCACGTTGGCCTGCAAATGAAATAAAATGAAATGCAATTAAAATAAACAGAAAATCAATGCAGAATCTGCAGTTTATGTGTACATTATGTTTCAGTTTTCTTAATAAGCAGACACTTTTATCCAAAGTGAGGAACAACATATAGTAGTTATGCTCTTTCTTCTAAAGAATAGTTATATTGTTGTGTACAATGTAGCAACAACAATGTAAAGTTCTCTTTTACAATTCTCACCTGAAAAGGGGTTTCAGCGAATGATAAAATGTTCAACTGATTTGTTTTTCATTTGGAATTTAAATAAATTAAAATAAATTAAACAATTAAAACACTGTGAGTAAAGAGGGTCCTGTCTCTTTTTTGTGTTCATATCTTCTCCTCAATAGTCAGAGGCTAGTGCTTGCTTCCTCTGGGTGATGAGAACCCAGCAACCCCATCTTTTAAAATTGTCAACAGTGAACCTGCTTGTTGGACGTTGGTGACTGGTTGGGATTCGAACTTGAAGTTACCAGCCCTGGTCCTGGATATTTACAGTTTATTTCCAAACAAAATGGTATTTTTTAAATTTATTTCAAAGATACTATGAAGGGGGAACTCGTTTAAGCGCATTAATACCTCCTTGGTAACAAAAGCAGTACGCAGATGTGCCGCTTTATCTTTATTTTGCCACTTTATCTTCTTCTACAAAATGTATAACAACATTTCATGCATGACTGAGATGTCCTTAAAATAATAATAATAATAATAATAAAAATAAAAATAAAAAACAACAATAATAATAGAAAAAAATAGCCTTGGTGAAACATCTATTCATTGATAGGGGTTTCTGTTGTTTGGTCTTCATATTGTATTTCTCATCAGGTCAACTTAATTTGAAAAATTCTTAATTAAAATTTGTTTTTTTACAGAGGTGACTAAGGTGAAATAACTTATGAAAATAAAACTACTGATTATATATATGATCATCTTTCCTAATCTTCATGTAAACATGTATATGTAGAGAGAGAGAGAGAGAGAGAGAGAGAGAGAGAGAGATTATTTATTATTTATAGCTCTTGTATATGGATGTTCCTCATTCTTTATATTTTTATATTTTTCTTATTTTCTTTACATCTATCTTTCTATATTCTTTCTGTCTCCTTGATTAAGAGCCCTGTAATGCCCAAATTTCCCATTCGTGGGATAATAAAAGATTATTCTATTCTATTCTATTCTATGAAGCTTTTCAGGGGAGACTCCAAACAAACATTAGTAAAGGCCAAGTAATACTGAACCTGCACGGCAAACACCAGGAGACAGACATGACTTTAAAAAACTGACATTCTGCGCCTGAGTGATTATTGATCTCTCTGTTTTGAGGTTTGTTATGACTAAGGATTGCATAAGGCAGAAGAGGTTAAGGGTGATGTATGGCCTGATTACTTTCTCAGACTGTGGGAGGCAAAGCAGCTTCATAGTCTAACCCACATACACACAAGCACAAGCACACACACTCATCCAAGAAGCAGCACTTATTAAATATTAAATTCTAAAAGAGCTACGCAATGAAGAAATGCAGAATGCTAAAATATCACACCTTGCAAAAGCTTTGAAAAAAGGTTATGCTTGAAATAAAAGACATAAAACACATAACTGGGTCACGTGTTAAAACAAATCAGGTATCGGAAGTCGCTCTGAATAAGAGCGTCAGCTAAATGCTGTAAATGTAAATGTAAATGCTGGTCCTGTGGGGGTCTTGATCGTTTATAAACATGATAAAGGGGTTAACAAATGATGCAAAAAAAACTACAGTCTGTAACTGTAAAATAGTGCACCTATATAGTAAATTAAGCTGAAATAAATGCACAATTCGTCTAGATACAAAGTAAGTGTAGCTGATGGAGTGGCTTGCCAGTATATCTTAAGTTCTTCTATCAAAAACTGATGGACCACAGTATAATGGACTACTTTCAGCCTTGCAGTAAAACTGTAAAAGCGTAAATACCTAGTGGTAAGGGAGTCGGCCCCAGGATCAGAAGGTTGTTGGTTCAAATCCCATACCAGTAGGTTGCCCTGAGGTACCCTTAAGCAAGGTACCGTTTCCATCATGACTCTCCGGGCGCTTCAAATAGCTGCCACCTGCTGCACCTGTGTCTATGGGTGAAACACAGAGTTTGAATTTCATTGTGGTGTGCTGCATTTCACAATGACAAGAATAGTCATTTTCACTTTCACTAACTGATGTGTGAAAAAACAAACCACTAATGATGGTGTGATGGTGTGATACAGTCTCACCAGTGTTTCAGATGGTGGCTGGCAAAACTGCAAACCATATACTGGAGATACAAGGAAGATGCAAATCATTATGGTGGCAGTGAGTGGAAGTGCAAGGTATTTCAGTAAAGTGGACAGTGAAAGGAAGCACATAGTGTTTGCGCTACAAAGACCAGTGACTGTTTTTAATGTAAACCTTACTTATATATTACCATACAGTGTTTATATCCTTATTCCTATTTTTATCTTGATAAATAAATCTGCATGCACCAACATCGCATGTCTTCACAGTGCTCCAGATATTGAGGTTGGTTGCTTGAGATGGTCAGCAGGCATATTCCTATCCTAAAAATCAGTCAAGGCAAAAAGGTACTTCACAGTCATTTGCATAATTCATTTAACTACACTAAATCTCATGGCCATGTCGCTATTTGGGGGAGTTAATTGGTTTAGGCACAGTCACAGTGCCAGCGCATTTATGAGCCTCCTTCTGTAATGAGCCCTCAGTAATGCAACTGTCCTGCTGTATTAACTGTGACACTTCACAAAGTCGTAATCTTTAGTCTAAGAAGAGTTTTAATCACCGCTCTCAAAGACAACTCATCTCATCAAGATAGTTTTATAATTTAATACAATGGCCTGGCAATCAATGATGACAACAAGGACTGTATTAAAACCCTCAGTCAATCGAAGGCACAGAAAGAATGATCAGCCTAATTTGTCCAACCTGACTTTTTCCTATTGTGCAGTGAAAGATGTCTTTCTAATGAAAAAGCTTTCCCTGAATATGTTTGTGTTATATGTAGTGTCATTTCTGCATGATGAAACATAAATGCACACTAGGATAACTAGGTTAGGAATAAAAACTGAAGCAAGTATTCCTTTCATGCATTTATTTTTTAATTTCAGGACTTCGAACAAGAAATCCCTCAGGGAAATAAAACGGAAAATCGCTCAGAGCAAAGTCACTGAATCGGAACAGTAACTTCATCTGTTAAGGCTCCTTCTGTATTGTTGCAGTTTGGTTGGTAGATTAAATCCGGTAATAAACTCATTAAGGGTGTTCACATGCAAAAACACAGCTGAGAGCTCAACAGCTTCAACAATGGTGTTTTCATCAAGTGGAAAATTGCTGGAAAACATTAGAGTTATCCTAAAAGTTGCAAAACACATTTTCTGTTACAAATCATATATCATGCTTCATTTTTTTGTTTTTTTTTTTGTTTTGTTAAGTCCACTTAACAGACTGCTGTTAATAAAAGAACCAATGCTTTCTCCAGGAAGTAAATGCTGATCATAATTCTTATACATTTGTTTGTTATGGAAGGAATTAAACAGAAGAACAATGCAGAATGACTCAAACCGTCTCAACTCAATTGACCTGTTATATGATTTCAACTCTTAAAAGCAAATGAAGTGCACTGGGTATTTTCTATCATTTTCCTCTGAGTTTCTTTAAAATATGTCTCTGTTCAGTTAAATGAAACTTTTTCATCAGAAAAAAAAAAAAATTAAACTAACCTAATCCAATTTTGTGGAACCTGTTGACAAAATAAATGGAATGATTTAATGTTATATTTTCTGAACACATGTGGTGTGCCAGTTGAGGTTGATTTTGCATCTGTTATCCATCTGTCTATCTGTATATCTGTTTACTCCTGATTCAGTTCATCCCACATCAGAAATTCTGTTTTTTTTCCATATGCAGTGACTACAGCAGAACGTTATAGGATAAAAATAAGCAATCTAAGGACTGTACAGTATTTTGTTTTTTATGTAAACGCAATTTGAATTTTTAAATGGTTTTTCTCAATCCCTGCAGCTGAACACCTATTTCACCATCTGTCCAACCTATGACTGACAGTTCTTGAGTCCCTTGGACAGTTCCATTGAGAATCAATGTCCGTGGCTGGCAGGTTTAAATGGCTCTAGAAGTACTAATGTTCTGTGTGTGACATTGCTCACATTGACCCTGCACATTGTCCCTTGAGTGAGCTTAACCTCGTGGAGAAAGCCTGGATTTATTACTAGTGATATGTCAGTATTGCCATGCTTTGGCACATGAAAAAGGATTGATGCTAGTCTTGTTTTCAGAAATACAATGCAGGTAGTTTAAAGGATATCAAAAATACGTAAATTAGGAACTATATCTCTGACAGGTGGCCTAGTGGTTAGGGCGTCAGCCACATGATTGGAGGATCGGGGGTTAAAACCCCTTCCCAATGGGTTGCCCTGAGGTACCCTTGAGCAAGGTGCCGTCCCCGTCTCGCTTCTCCCTGCGATGGGCTGGCGACCTGTCCAGGGTGCGTCCCCCGTCCTCGCCCTGTGTGCGCTGGGTTGGACACCAGCGCGACCCTGTTTGGGACAAGCGGCAGATAATGGATGGATCTCTGACAGGTTCTTTCTGTTCCTAAAGTAAGAACACAGCAAAAACATTATCTATCATTAGTCTTTATCCGTCATTATATCATTATGTCATTAACTCTGTGTCACTTAGTCATACCTGTTTATTCAGAACAGTTACTGTTACATTGCTATCTTCTTTTGGCTGCTCCTGTTTAGGGGTCGCCACAGCAAATCATCTGTTTCCATTTCTTCCGGTCCTCAGCATCTTCCTCATTTACACCAACCATCTGCATGTCCTCTCTCACCACGTCCATAAACCTCCTCTTTAGCCTTCCTCTTTTACTCTTTCATCCTCTACATCCTCCTTCCAATATATACACACTGATACATTGCTATAACGTTCTAAATCACTGCCTCAGGGACATACAGTACTGTGCAAAAGTTTTAGGCAGGTGTGAAAAAATGATGTAAACAAAGAATGCTTTCAGAAATATAAATAATGATTGTTTATTTTTCTCAATTTGCAAAGTGCAAAGTGAGCGAACAAAAGAAAAATCTAAATCAAATCAATATTTGCTGTTACTACCTTTTGCCTTCAAACCAGTATCAGTTCTTCTAGGTACACTTGCACAAAGTCTGGGATTTTGTAGGATTATAGTCGGTGTATGATCAACCAGTTTTACCAAACAGGTGCTGATGATCATCAATGTCACACGGAGGTTGAAACACAGTCATGTTTGGAACAACCTACCAGCCGAGTTCCTTCAAAAACTGTGTGCAAGTGTTCCTAGAAGAATTGATGCTGTTTTGAAGGCAAAGGGTGGTCACACCAAATATTGATTTGATTTAGATTTCTCTTTTGTTCATTCACTGCATTTTGTTGATTGATGAAAATAAATGATTAACACTTCAGATTTTTGAAAGGATTCTTTGTTTACAGCATTATTTCACACCTGCCTAAAACGTTTGCACAGTACTGTATATATTTATATATTTCAGGGAACATAATATTTGCCAGGGGCCTTTTGTTATTATTATTTAAACCATAAAGTGCTGACCACAAAATAATGTGATACTTCAACCTCTAACTCTACCCTTTTATGCCACTAGGATTAATTCTAAAACTTATCACCCATTTCAAATGGGAGAGACAAAGGCGTGCTGTTCTCAGTGCCCCTGCTCTGCCTTCCTCTCCTCTCTTGATTAAAAATAGGCAGACTCAGGTCACAGTAATCAACTTACCTTAACAAAGAGACCTGCACTGTGTCCTTAGGGGCTGGTTTCCATGACTGTAATCAAAGCTACACCTCAGGAAATGACAGCTAGAGTCTTGTTTCCAATCTTGATAACAGTGCAGGCTTTGAATGGGTTGATTAGTGGCTGTGAGGAACTAGCACTGTGCTGTGAAGTTGGAACAAGATTAATATTTCCGCTGAGAGCCTACGTCAAGTAATATGCATTTCTCTAGCTGTGTTTTCTGCACAGAGTGATGAAGACGCAGTTTATTACAAACGCACTTGGCCTTTTATTATCTTGCTTTGCAGCTTTTAATGAAGAGAGCTTTCTGGAATTAAAAATGCAAACATCATGTTTTGCAAACTCTTTATGCTAGCAAGCAGTGTAGTGCTCTATATTATTGTACTGAATTGTCTTTTAAAAAGTTACTTAATATAATTCCCTGAATCCAAGGTGTAGATGTTCATCATGAAATGTTCACAGCTTTGGAACGATGGATACGGATGCTTTCTGGTGTGTCTCTTTTAGCCAAGAGATGAGGATTTTATTAACCTCAGCAGGTCTGATGACAAAAAAAAAGAATGATTAAACATCCAAACATAATTCCCCATTAATGCAGAAATCAAAGCATCACTTGTCCTGTGAGCATGACCACCTTTTACCCAATTAGCTAAAAAAATAACACTTCTCTTTAATAAATAATGTATCTGGATTCTTAAAGACAAGAGTCTAGCACAGCATGGCCTTCAATCATGGTCAGAATTAGAGTAATTTCTTGTGGTCAAATGGATTTAAGCTTGGGCTGTTTAACCTTGAGAACAGGGGGTCGAATTATTGATGTGATTGGTGGTTTAACTGTAGTGACAGCAGATTGTTTTTAAACTACTCCATTAGCCTTAAGTTAACTGCAGAAGAGCTTCTGCTTCAAAACATTCTGCTTTCTTCTCTCACATTACAATTGAGAAATTCAAAATGAATTTAATTACTCCTTGCTAATATAATATGGAAATGAAAACTACTCTGCTTCCATATGTTCTCTGGTACAGAGCACATGCATAAAATAACACTGACAAAGGATAAAAGAGAGAAACCTGGGTGGAAAATGTAGACTAAAAAGATTTAAATAAAAAAAACATTCAAAGTATACAACTGAACAGCGTGCAGATCAGAATAAAAAGTGGACTCTTGAAAATGCAGCTTATGCACCTTTCCATTTGGGTCCAATGTCCACAGTCCTCAATGTGGCCCCTTGTTAAATTGGGAATCTTCAAAATATTACACAGTAAAAGACATTCAACACACAGAATTAATTCAGATGAGTATTGATACATATTTGAATGAAGGGTTAAACGTTAAAGGTCTAAAAAATGTCTAAAAAAGTTCCAATTTGGATGGTGTACTCACAATTTCCTCCATGCCAGTGCTAAAGCTGGGCAGAAGGACCCTGTCCTTTCCTGCAGTCACCATCAAAGCTGGCATCAGGATCTGCATGTCAGAAAAAGCATTGAAGCATGTGTTGTTCTCTTATGTACTATCGATTCTAAACAATAATCCAAGCTAGCTGTTCAAACTTGATAAGAACAGCGAGGCCAACCATTTAATTAAAAAAAGAATGGTCACTGCAGAACAAACCTAGCATCTGCAATGGCAAGATTGTGGTTTACATATACTGCATAAAGAGATATGTTTATTAAAGATGTCTCGGGTGCAACAGAGCACTTCATGCCAGGCCTCTCAGAAGCAGATGTTAGGGAATAGGCATCTGAGGCCATCTGTTGTGTGCAGTGTGCATGATTGTATTTAAAGGTATGCAAGTTTGCTGAAGAGCAGGGAGCCCGGGTGTTTTTGACAGTAACAGTGTCAGACCTGGAGCAGAACAAGAAGAACTGGAGAACACTTGCCTTGCCCCTCGGCCTGGAACACAGCCAGCTCCAGTTCCTCTCCATGTTCCTGTACCAGTTCAAAGGACCCCTTGGACAAAAACATTCCCTCAGTACAAAAAGACATTTTAAACAATGTCAAGTTTTAAATCTCACATATCCAGTTTTTGGTTTTTTTATATTTTACACCAGAAGTTCCCAGTCTCAATTCATAAGGCCCCTAGGTCCTGCAATTCAAGCATTTCCCTGCCTTTACAGACTCACAACCTCTAAAAAATGGCTAAAAAAGTAGGTGGATCGTGGATGTTAGGAGTGTGAAAAACAATTTTGTATGAAAAAAGCATTGGGAGTCGCTGTTTCATAGCTTTTGAAAACTTTTGTTGCTTTAGAAATTAAATGTTAAATGAACCAAAATAGCTTTAAAAACATCACACTAATATTCATATTCAGTTGAGACTATATTTTATATTTTAGATATTTTATATTTTAGATATTTTATATATTTTTACTCTCTTATGATATTACCATTTATGATGCTTTGGTCTGTCAGTAATGCTATACAAGATAAAGAATATTAAGAAAGAAATGTAAGGCTGAACCCTTTGTTTCTTTACCTGAAGCCAGTCTCGCAGTACTGCTGGACATAATACTGCAGAGCTTCTTCACTCAAAATGGCACTTCTGGGAACTTCCTCTGGCAAACCAACAAAAATGCCTCCTGGAATGAATAAGAAAGAAAAAATATCCACAGAATTACCAAAGATGCTTCACTAAACCACACCTAAGGGACAGTCTAGGGGTGTCAAACAGGGTTCCTTCCAGGCCACAGCACACAACACATGTCTAGTTCACCTCAATTGCTTTTTTCACCTCTTGCAACTACAGATACATGAACTAAAGCTTGAGTTTAGTAAGGCGTGCTGTTTAGGTAGTTCCCCCATCAAATTATCCCCGAACACCGGGCCTGCCTTGAAATTAGAATGTGGTCTATTTAGCATGTAGTACTGTATTTACTTAAAATTCACATATATATTTTTAATCTTTTATTACCTTTCTTAAGGATCCCAGCAGAAATCACCTTAGGTGCGTTCTGTGAAAAACATGACAGAACACAATTAAATTATGAATTAAATGAATTCAAACATATTTGCATATATTAATTTATTCAGTAAGCTCAGCACTATGGGTATGGTGCTATACATGCAGAAAAAGTAGTAGCTTTTTACATGAGTCCTTGCTAGGGTTTATGCTGAATGCTAAGAGTCGTTAAATATCTCACTGAGAGAGAATCTCTGAATTTAATTACCCCTTCCAGATATCATCTCTCAAGTCCCTGCTTCTGCATTTCTTGGATTAGCTACTCTCTGAGTGAGATTCTATCAAAGCCACTGTACCTTTGCCCTACTAATAACACCTAGGAACTTTCACTCCAGTAATAATATCAAGACAGCCCTTTGTAGAACAAATGGCATTTATAGGCTCAGCATGTGTGGGAGGAATAACTGATTGCTGTAATTAGTATGGCATGTTCTTGCAAGGTCTGGCCCCTTCATGAGCGTGTGATTTCCTTGGTTTGACAGGGGCAAGTGCAGAGATAAAAGGTTGCTATCAGGGACAGGTCCCTGGCCAGGCTCTATACCGTTGGCCCACGCCCTCATTAGGATGCACTGCAGTTGTCTAACCCTGGCTGAGTGATGGCCTAGCTGGTCAGTAGTGACTCATTACTCCAGCAGCCGAGGCCCGGATGGTGAGCCTTTATGTGGCCCTCATTACGATGCCAAGTCACTCAGCCACATCAGCACAGCCTGCTCTTTGATCTCCATCAGTGCTGCTTTCTGATGGCCATGATAAACCTT
Source organism: Hepsetus odoe (assembly GCA_017165825.1). Classification (NCBI taxonomy): domain Eukaryota; kingdom Metazoa; phylum Chordata; class Actinopteri; order Characiformes; family Hepsetidae; genus Hepsetus; species Hepsetus odoe. The sequence continues at coordinate 19,124,726 of CM029374.1, read as the reverse complement.
GTAAATATGGAAAGCCTGCACGTTCTACTTGTGATTAAGTCAGACCTATGCACATGTTTTTGATGGATTAAGATGAGAGTTAACAGGCTAGTAAAAGATACACCTATTTTCCCTTCACTCTGCTTTATTCTTCACATTCTGGTGCTATTCGGAGATAGGAACCAGATTAAGGCTCATGGGCATATCTGTATTTTGTTCAATTTAAGGAAAAGGGCTTAAACAGCAAAACCCCATAATTGGCACTTTTATGACTAAGCAATAATTTGTGTGGGTCTTTTTATGGAGTGCTTCATAAGCACTCTCTCAGACTGGAGAGCTACTGTGTTAAATGTAGGATCCTTTGAAGGCCATCTGAACACTACAGCTAATTCAGAATGCAGCAGCACGTCTGGTCTTCAATAAACCCAGATTCTCACACACCATTCCAATAATGTGAACCCTTCACTGGCTTCCCATGGCTGCCCGTGTTAAAACTTAAAACCTTAACTCTTGCTTAGAGTGCAAAAAATTGTCTAGCCCATTTTTACCTAACTGCAATGCTCATGGTTTAGAGCTTGCCATCTTAGAGCATCAAGCTTAGCCTGACTTGACCCCCCCACTTCTCAAAAGCAGCAAGACTCTCTTCCGTCTCAGTGGAATTAAACTTCAACCGACTATCACAACTGCTGAGATCCTTGCTGTCCTCAAACGAGCAATTAGAATAATGAACTACAGTTTCATGCCTTAAACTAGCACAACCAACATTTCACAGCCTAAACCAAAGAAAAAAGAAACTTTTAATGTTTTCACTGTGTACTCTGCTGAAGTTTTAATTTCATGTGTAGCAGAATTTGAGTAGCTAGCAGCTATTAATTCAACTCTAGTTTAGTGTGAGAGACATGTTTCCTTTGGAAGCTACAAAGAACTCATGTACCTCACTCTTGATAAGAACCTTTACCAAATTCTGTAAGTATATGTAACTAAGAACTGATCTTTGTGCGGTGAACTCACACCCTCAGCAAATTAGACCAACTGGTTCTACAGCCAAAGCAATGTCTGTGTAAGAACTGGGAACACTGGGAAGCTAGTGCATTTCAGTGATTAGTGCATCATAGAGAAAATGATTTCTTACAGCAGTAGGGACAGGAACCAGGGGTTGCAATGTAAATTACAGTCATTTTAAGTATTTAGTTACAACAATAATAATAAAACTTTTGGTAGTTTTTTGCCTAAAACACTTAATATATACATATTTTTATATATATATACATACATACATACATACATACATATACATGGGATAGTATGAAGCTGGAACAGTCCATGGATCTGGCTCACCAGTGCTCTATGGAGTAATGGGCAGGATCATGGGACTTAGATCTGGTTTGCTGGTGCTAAGGGGTTTAAGGGTGGATTTGTAAAACCCAGTACTAGAAATGTGTTTAAGAACCTCTTCCTTCCCTTACTTACTTACTTTCTTTTCTGGTGCTCCAGCAGGATGTTTGGTTAAGTAAAGGTGAGTAGAAACACGACTCATCAAAAATGAAATACATTGAAATACAAATGATAGACAAATTGGTGGAACTGGTAACAAACTAAATGAGAACTCTGTACTGTTTCAGTAAATTAGTTTGCAGCAATGTAGTGTGTGTTGTGTTTGCAGTTCAGAGCCACACAGTCATGAAGTTCAGAGGCTTACTGTCTCATCGCTTGCAGTGAACAGCAGTTTGAATGTTCTGGACAGGTTCTTCTCCAGCTCAGCCTCTGCCACACCCTGTTCAGACAGACTGTGTCATAAAAAACATTACTCTTAAAAACAGAGAGCCTGGCAAAATTATTCTACTGAGCAGCTGTTTTATCACATAGAACACATTTCCATTTTTCAATCTTTTTTTTGTGGCCAGCTCAAGTAAGGATAAACTTGATAAAATGATTAAATGTGAATATAGAAGCAAAGACTTTTAGTAGCAAAGTAGCAAAGACAGTTGCAAAGAATAATTACCAAGAATTCTAAGAACCCTACCCATAATAATAATAAGAAAAAGGTTGAGGTAATTCCATGAATTCAGGTTACAGCTTAGTAGTTTATCATTTGCCTATATGTCATATTTCCCCATTTATTTGCCTGTTATTTACATCTCAGATGGTAAAAACAACACTACATTATAATTTTTCACAGTGCTGGTGAAAGGAATTGGATTTCATCAGCATTATAGAAGAAGTTATTTCATCCATCCATCCATCCATCCATCCATCCATTATCTGCCGCTTGTCCCAAACGGGGTCGCGGGGGGGTGCTGGTGTCCAACCCAGCGCACACAGGGCGAGGACGGGGGACGCACCCTGGACAGGTCGCCAGCCCATCGCAGGGAGGAGCGGGACGGGGACGACACCTTGCTCAAGGGTACCTCAGGGCAACCCACCGGGAAGGGGTTCGAACCCCCAATCCGCCGATCATGCGACCAACACCCTAACCACTAGGCCACCGCTGCCCCTTAATTTCAAGTTATTTCAAACGATTACAAACAATGGTTACAAATATATTGCCTCATTCTTCAAAGTCAGGATAGTTTTGAATCTGGCTTTGGCCTAAAATGTGACCCTGAATGGATTAAATATATTATAATACACTTTTTTCAATTTGTTACGCACAGGCTCCTGGAAATACAGCTGATATTCAAAGATTGGCACAGACTTCAGTCTATCCATTGGGTTCTTGTTCGAATCCACAGGGAACAGTGGTGTGTTGAGAGAAGCCACAGCCCTTGGGAGATAAAAATAAGATTTTAAGAAACAAAATCAGTAAGACTAAACATGTCCAGTTTATGTGAATGAGTGAGTTCCTGACCTAAACTTCTAAATAAATAGTATTGCATCAACACTGGGCCAGCAATGAAATTCATAAACAGAACTGCAGTCAGCGGGCAGCCACCAAACAAGACTCCCTACCTTAATCTTTCTGGGTAGCACTGAGCCATATTCCAAGCCAGTACACCACCCCAATCATGGCCCACAAGAGTAACCTGAGCAAGACCCTGGATTTGAAAAAGAAGAAGGCATTTAGACATCTCTAAGACAACCATCCTTCGTCTATGAACACAAAATGATCAATGGGAAATATGAAAACTGTATCTATTTCAAGCCTCCATGTCTTATTCTCTTGCTATTCCCTTGAGCTGCAAGATACAATTTATATCTGTGCAATGTTTTATTTGACTAAACATTCCTAACTTTTTAACACTATTAAAAATAACCTACCTTCACTTACTAACAGTTTGTGAGATCCATTTTACTCTGGACAATATTTGCTTGATTAGACTGTCAACTGCAGTGGCTAATTCAACCATCATGACTGTGCACAGAATAGGATGACAGTCCAGCTGCCCCTATACCCTCCCACCATCCCTGTTATTGGCTAGGAGTAAATCACATTAAGTATCATATGATATCAAACTTTCAGAGACTGTCATTTATTTAGATGTTTAAATAATTAACTGATCTGAACTGCCTCGTACATTTGATTTCAAACTTTTTATTGATCGATACATTTTTTCTTATACTACCTTTTAAATGTTTTTACCGAGTTGTGCAGATACATGGAAAAACATCCATCACTTCTCCTCAAACAGATTGTGAAGGCAATTGTAAGATTCTACTATAGTATCTACTATCTACTTTGTTCCTAAATTTAACAGGTTTCCCATTTTTCCATCCTGTTCCCTGTTTTCCATCCAACCTGTGCTGGAGAGGCCATTAGCCCTGCATGCTGAACCTTCATTCCATGTCTGAGCTTCTTTTACATTTTCAGTCATCTTCATAATAATAATAAAGAATTTTATTGAACCCAGTTAATTTAATTATTTTAACTGGGGTCAAAACTGTTTTTTTTTTTTTCATCTTTTATAAACCTGATATCTTTATCAGGAACAAAATTTGCATATGTTTGCATGCACCTTTTTTGCATACACCAAACAAGCTTAACATCATAAACATGCTGTAACATTTTTTGCTGTAACATTTTTTTTTAAATGTGCAGAAGCACACGTGAACATCTTTATTAGTCAACAAAACATGCCATTTTACCAGCAATGTGCAAACCTTTGCACTTTACTGTACATATTTTTAAAAGTAGTCGGTGCTGCTGATTAGTTTTATAGCATTCTGGTTCCTGCAGTAAAGCTTTTAACTACTCCAACTACAATGATGCTTGTAAACCATGCACTATGTTAACTAACTTATTCTCAGATATTTCTATTATCATTAGCAAATGCGTCAGAAAAAAAAATGCATGATCAGTTGCAACTCATACTGGTACCTGGAAATACTTTTGAATAAAATTAGATTAATGTGGTAGCCTAAGCTATAAAATAAGACTGGGAATTTTTAAGAGGTTATCCAAACCTTCCTGTTTTGCAAGGGTATAAATTAGAGTTTCCCTTTTTCATACACACTGAAACAAAGTTCCTTACTTGACAGTAAAAAGGTCAAAAAACACATAAATCATGGTCAGGATGCAGGGAGTAGAGGTGGCGAAGGGGGACCCCAAATACTTGGGATCAACAGTTCAAAGTAAGGGCGAGTGTGGAAGAGAGGTAAAGAAAAGAGTGCAGGCAGGTTGGAATGGGTGGAGAAGAGTGGCAGGAGTGATCTATGACAGACAGGTACCAGCAAGAGTGAAAGGGAAGGTTTACAGGATGGTAGTGAGACCAGCTATGTTCAACATGTTGGAGACTGTGGCACTGAGAAAAACACAGATGGTGGAGCAGGAGGTGGCAGAGTTAAAGATACTAAGATATACTTTGGGAGTTATGAGGATGGACAAGATAAAGAATAAGTATATTAGGGGACAGCTCAGGTTGGACAGTTTGGAGACAAGGTCAAAGTATACAGATTGTGTTGGTTTGAACATGTGCAGAGGATAGATACTGAATATACCGGGAGAAGGACATTGAGGATGGAGCTGCCAGGTGAGAGGAGAAGAAGAAGGTCAAAGAGGACATTTATAGAAATGATGAGAGAGGACAATTCAGGTGGTTGGTGTGAAAGAGGAAGATGCAGATGACAGGAAGAAATGGGAAAAGATAATTCACCGCGGTGATCACTAACATACATAAGAAGATGATTGTTAGTTAAGAAATAAAATTAAAGATTTGAAGAATAAATCTAAAAAAAGGACCCAAAAGGACCCACTTTGCAAAATGAATAGAAATAGGAGGATATTTATGATTTTTATCGCTCACAGTTCCAACAAATCATTTTAAGGTTTGCCTCTAGACTCAACAAATCAATCAAGTTCTCACAGCTCTTTGGAGTTGAACAGAACTTACAGAGAAAAAGCTCTAAAATGACTTTGAAGGCGACTGCAATTAATCGCCTGGAAATGTTTTATTCTTATACAGCCCCAAATGCTCAAATAGATATTAGGTATTTCAAGATATTAGAGTAAAATCAAACTAATCCAGCTACCAAGGATGCACAAGCCAGTGTATTTCTCTGTGCTGGTCCCAAGTCCGGATAAATGGGGAGGGTTACGTCAGGAAGGGCATCCGGTGTAAATTTTTTGCCAAATCAATATGTAGACAATGAAACAGATTTCCATACCGAATTGGTCAAGTCCTGGGTTATCAAGGACCGCCACCAGTGCTGTTAGCCTAAAGGGTGCTGGGGGAAATTGGACTACTGTTGGCCAAAGGAGAAGAAGAAGAAGAGGAGGAAAGCATGTCCGGAGGGAGGATGAGAGAAAGAAGTGCAGGAGAGTGGAAGTGAGGGTAGGGACTTTGAATGTTGGCAGCAAGACTGGTAAAGGTAGAGAATTAGCTGATATGATGGAGAGAAGAACGGTTGATATTTTGTGTGTGCAAGAGACTAGATGGAAGGGTAGTAAGGCCAGGTGTATTGGAGGAGGGTTTAAACTGTTCTACCATGGTGTGGATAGAAGGAGGAATGGAGTAGGTGTTATCCTGAAGGAAGAGTATGTGGAGAGTGTTTTGGAGGTGAAGAGGGTGTCAGGGAGGGTGAGGTGTTTGAAGCTGAAAGTTGAAGGTGCGATAATGAATGTTGTTAGTGCTTATGCCCCATAATTCTGGAGTGAGTTAGATGAAGTGATAGAGAGTGTACCCAGGGGAGAGAGAGTAGGGATTGGCGCAGATTTGTATGTCATGTTGGTGAAGGGAACAAAGGTGATGAGGCGGTGATGGATAGCTATGGTATCAAGGAGAGGAATACTAAAGGTCAGATGGTTGTAGATTTTTTTCAAAAAGTATGGAAATGGCTGTAGTTAATACTTATTTTAAGAAGAGGGAGGAGCATAGGGTGACGTATAAGAGTGGAGGAAGATGCTCACAGGTGGATTATATCCTTTGCAGGAGGGTCAATCTGAAGGAGATTGGAGACTGCAAAGTAGTGACAGGGGAGAGTGTAGCTAAACAGCATAGGATGGTGGTCTGTAGGATGACCTGACCTTGGAGGTCAAGAAGAGGAGAAAAGTGAGGACAGAGTCGAGGATCAAGTGATTGATGCTGAAGAAGTTGGAATTCAGGCAGAAGTTAACACGGGCACTGGGAGGTGTTGAAGAGTTACCGGATTGCTGGGAAACTTCTGCAGAAGTGATAAGGCAGACAGCTAGAAATGTACTTGGTGCGATATCTGGCAGTTGAGTTTCTGAGCAGATTGTTTTGACACAATCTTGGAAAGTGAGAGGATGCCTGAAGTGTACTGGTATCGATTTTCAAGAATAAAGGTGCACAGTGCTGTAGTAACTATAGAGGGATAAAGTTAATCAGCAACAGCATGAAGTTATGGGAAAGAGTAGTGGAAGCAGAAAAGAGGTGAGGATTAGTGAATAGCAGTATGTTTTTTTTGCTGAGAAAGAGCACCACAGATGCAATGTTTGCTCTGAGGGTATTGATGGAGAAGTACAGAGAAGGCCAGAAAGAGTTGCATTGTGCCTTTGTGGACTTGGAAAAAGCATATGACAGAGTGCCTAGAGAGGAGTTGTTGTTTTGTATGAGGAAGTCTGGTGTTACAGAGAAGTATGTGAGAGAAGTTCAGAATATGTATGATGGCAGTGTAACAGTGGTGAAATCTGCAGGGGGAGTGACAGATGCATTTAAGGTAGAGGACATGCAGGTGGTTGTTTTGAAGGAGGAAGATGCAAAGGACCGGAAGAAATGGAGATGGTTGATTTGTTGTGGTGACCCCTAAAGGGGAGCAGCTGAAAGAAAAAGAAGAAAGAAGAGAGTAAAATTGATCTAATGAAATCTAATGCATGGTAGTCAATGAGTCTATAATAAAATTATGCTTTACATTGATGAAGGCTATCTGAGACTCCTTATCTTAGCAAAGTTGTGATACTAAATTAAGGCTTGGACACTTTTACAGGTAATACATCACTATGGAGCTTTTCTGTCTTTGCACCGAGCTGAGACTGCTACTTGGTGTAACTGTTTTATTTTATGTTTCTTACTAATAAAATTATTTGTGTTAAATCCCATTTCTTAAAGTCATTTTGACTGTGAAGGTGCTCAATATAAAATAAAATGAAGCATCTGGTTTTCATTCTTTTTGTTAATGTTTTTTTTTTTTTTTTACCTAGGCTTGGAAGATTGAGTGTAAGGAAAGGAAAGGTAATTATTCCTCTTTCAAAATATATCTACACCATGCTTTATCAAAAAATACTAAATGAAAACTACTTAATGCACGGAGGATTGGCTTATCCAGAATGTAACTTATAATGTCTGGGCCAGATTTAATGTGCAATCAGTCTTTTAAATTGAGATTAAATGTTGCACTAACAGAGAAATATTGTTGGAACATGCGATCAAAGGAGGATGATTTTCATCTTTTACTGAGTGACAGAAGATGTCCTAAGTAAAGTTAACCAACAAAATAACAGTAGAGAGCTGTGTTGAGAGTCATGTAAAAGTTGTATGTCATGCACATGAAAAAACATTGTCAAGTAAAAGATCATCTTATTTATCCACTATGAGTCTGTAAAGTTACAGATATCCTGGTACTACACTGTGTTTTTTTTCTCACTTCTCTGACTGTAATTGACTATGAATCCACTTTTATACACCAAGATGAGTGTGCAAGCCCTTGCTTCATTGTGTCAAGCAGCAAAGTTACTCATGTGAACATCTTTTCATGCATCCTGGCCTGAATAGGAAAAGGAGAAACTATAATGCAGTCATTCAGTCTGGAAATTATTTTCCAAACATTCAAGCAGAAATCAGTGTATCCAAAATACCTCTGATTTCATGAGGCTGAATCTTGCTGATTTCACTGTAGAACACCTATATACTAATACACAGTCATGTATCAATAAAATAATTACTGACTATGGCTACCAAAAGTTAGGCGCATAGGCACCAAAAAAACCTGTTAGAAAAATTAGTTTTTAGCAAGGCTCTTGGTGCTTCTGCATTGCACAGAATATATGTGAAAAGCCATTAACATACATACCAACTTATCCAGGAATGTCACCAGATCCTACAGACAACAAGATATAAAAATTATAAAGATGACTACTTTTGACATTTATGTGTCTCTCTGGATGTCAGTGTGTTCGCTTACCTTTGAAACATTTTCTTGGGAATACTCCTCAATATCTACACCGGTAATAAAAAATACAATCATAAGTGTATATCTGTTTAAATTCATCATGTGACATCAACAAAGAAATCAGTAACCAGCATGAAACCCAGCCCACAGAAGACTCACGTGTTAACTTAAAACCCCATAAGATAGTAAAACTGAATTTATAAGGTATTAAAAAATATCCATTTTAATTTTCATCCCAGCATGGTATTGCACTTACTTGGAAACTCATGCTGTTTTTAAAATTGAATGTGAGACAAGTGAAGTTAGCTTGAAGACAGCTCAAAAAGAAGCCACATGACATTTTGAGTCATGGGAAATCAGGATGTATTGAAAATGTACAATAGCACAAAAAAAAAGTAAATAAACCTGAACAGATTTCTTAAATACTTCATAGTGTAACCACTTTAAGAAGATTAAATCAATTGACTGTTAAGTGAAAGTGACTTGTCATTGTGGGGCACCTATTGAAAGCACCCAAGGGGCAGTGATGGGGAATATTACCTTGCCCAAGTGAACCTCAGGGCAACCTACTGGTCTGGGATTCGAACCCACGACCTTCCAACCCCAGGGCCAACTCTCTAACCAATAGGTCACCGCTGTTATGGAGATGCTATAGCTTTAGGGGTTTGCACATTGGCAGTTTTTTGTCAACAACAAAGAATGTATTGGAATTTTTATACAATTTTTAACATTCCAACATAATTTTGGCATGGTCTATCTTCCATCTCTACTCCTAAAGCAAAGGTTTCTAGTAATTGCTTTACTATTTGGAGACCACAGGTTTGTTCTCCTGGGGTTGGCACAGCAATCATTGGCTTAAGTGGACTAGGTCTCTCTAGGTAAGTAGGATGGTCCTGCCTCAAACACTCAGCCTGTCATTCAGCATTGACATCCAAGGCACCTTGTTTGCTGACAAAACAGATTTGGGAATTCTCTGTTCACTTTACATGGAGCTGTTAAATGACTTTGCATTAGACACACTTTGAAAAGATGAGATGTTTCACATTACTCAGGAAGTATGTGCATGTATTTTGCCTTGACGCTTTTATAGCAATGTGTAATTGAGTATGTTCTGGCAAACGGATGGAACTGAATGTGCTCACACTGTGCAAATAAAGAGTTTAAATAAGGCGTTTTTAAAACTGCAGCAAAAAGAATATTTTTTTATTAACATTATTTTTAATACAATTTTAGGGGCAGATTTAGCCTAGTGGTTAGGAACTAGACCCCATAATTGGATCATTGGTTCATCCTGGATCAGTAGGTTGCCCTGAGATCCCCATCACCGTACCCTGGGTGCTAGATGTGGCTGCCCCATGCTTTTATGGGTCAAATGCAGAGAATACACTTCATTGTGGTTAACTGTGTGCTGTTCTGTGTTTCGCAATGAGAAATAATCACTTTCATTTTCACATTTTAGTTAACTATAGTTTTAAAGCAGTTCTCCCCCCCCCCCCCCCCCCAACATGCTCTAAAAACACCAAGAAATCTACATTTGAGAGACCTTCAGAGATATTTAGAAGGTCACACAACTTTAGAAAAAGTTGGGCCAGGATTAAAATGTCACTAAAAGATTGTCTTGTTCATACATCAAAGGCCCTGCTGGTTTGAAATTCAGTGGGCATTGATCAAAAGGATGAAAGTAAATGGAAGAACCGGACTGATAGGATACTACATATCCAATCTCACCATGAACTTTCAGTAGCTTCATAAAATCCCCTGATTTATTCCACTTCTAAGCAAGCTCTGACATCTCTGCCCTTAGAAGTATTGTCAAATATAGAAATATAGAGGAATGACAGTGCGAACATTCAGTGAGGAAATATATGCAATGAAATTATCTGAAATTAGTAAAGCTAGTTATCATATGGACTGACCTGCTGGAGCAGTGGAGCCTCCATATCCTTTCATGTCTGGAGCAATAACCCTGAAGCCTGCGTCGGCCAGGGCAGGAATCTGAGAGCATGAGAATACCACATGCTTTCTCCACATGCCAGATCATTAACAGGACATTTATTTCTGCAAAGCCTGCAGAATTTTGACAATCTTCTAAACAATGGGTTTAGATTGTACAGGCTTTCCTTCCTTTGGTCATGTCTTACCTGGTACCTCCAGGAAAACCAGCTTTCTGGAAATCCATGGCAAAGCAGAACAGGAGGGCCATCACCCATCTCCACATAATGGATCTTCACTCCAGGCTAAGAGATAGGGAAGAGATTTATAAAAAGAGATTTATTGCCTACCTCCCAGAGTATTAGCATTTTTCTAATGCAAGTTGTTTTACGCATAGAAATTTCCTGCTTTATGACATATGTTTTTAAGTGACCTTTATCATTAGTGGAAACATTTTTGCCCTAAAAGTTCTGAAAGTTAATATTTTTAATGTTTCACCTTTAATGATGCCAAGACTGGAATTGTGAATGATGAGGATAGACAGAATTATAAATGAGCATATTAGAGGGACAGTTGAGAAATGACAGGAGAGTCAGACAATTTGGAGACAAAGTCAGAGAAATTGTTTTGGTTTTGACGTCTGCAGAGGAGAGCATGCTGTGAAAGAAGACATGCTGACAGTTGCTGTGAAAGACGAATATAAAGAGGACTGGAAGAAATGTACAGTTAAGTCCATAAGTATTTGGACTGAGACAACTTTTTTCTAATTTTGGTTCTGTACATTACCACAATAAATTTTAAATGAAACAACTCAGATGCAGTTGAAGTGCAGACTTTAAGCTTTAATTCAGTGGGTTGAACAAAAAGATTGAAAAAAAATGTGGGTAACTAAAGCATTTTCTAACACGATCCCTTCATTTAAAGTTCATTTAAGTGACAAACCTTGTCATTGCGAGGTCAAAGCACAGCAGACAATGAACCACAACGAAATTGGACCTCTGCATTTAACCCATGCACACTCAAAAACCGTGCAGCAGTGGGCAGCTATTGAAAGCGCCCAGGGAGCAGTGACAGCACCTTGCTCCAGGGTACCTCAGGGCACCCTATTGGGAAGGGGTTCAAACCCCCGATCCTCCGATCATGCAGCCAACGCCCTAACCACTAGGCCACCACTGCCCTGGTGGGAGTCAAAAGTAATTGGACAAATTAAATAACTGAAAATAAAATGTTCATTTCTAATACTTTGTTGAAAACTTTTTGCTGGTAATGACAGCCTTAAGTGTTGAACTCCTGGACATGACCAGATTCTGGGTTTCCTCTTTAATGCTCTGCCAGGCCTTTACTGCAGCGGCTTTCAGTTGCTGTTTGTTTGTGGGCCTTTCTGTCCAAAGTTTAGTCTTCAACAAGTGAAATGCTGCTCCATTGGGTTCAGATCAGGTGACTGACTTGGCCATTCAAGAATATTCCACTTCTGTGCTTTAATAAACTCCTGGGTTGCTTTGGCTGTATGTTTTGGGTCATTGTCCATCTGTATTATGAAACATCGCCCAATTTGACTACATTTAGCTGGATTTGAGTAGACAGTGTGTCTAAGAACACCTCAGAATTCATTCTATCCTGTGTCACATCATCGATAAACACTAGTGTTCCAGTGCCACTGTTTCTTCCGTGGATGTCCAAGTCTTTTTGCGTTGCTGAGTTCACCAGCGCTTTCTTTCTTTCTTTCTTTCTTTCTTTCTTTCTCAGGATGTACCAAACTGTAGATTTTGCTGCTCCTAATATTGTAGCAAATTCTCTGATGGATTTTTTCTTTCTTCGCAGATTAAGGATGGCTTGTTTCACCTGCATGGAGAGCTGCATATTGTCTGTTCACAGCAAAATCTTCCACATGCAATTATATAACTATAATTAGGTCCTATATATATGGACCTAACTGTAAATGGGAGCAACCAAAAAAAGAAGAAGCACTATGCAACATGTGAATGTATAATAAAAACATATATTGAAATCTGATCATTCTCATTATGGTAGCAAGAGTTAGCACAGAATATGTCCCAATCAACAGTCGTTCAGTAGTTAGAAAGTAAATATAGAAATATCTAAAACAATTTAAAGCTGGAAAACACAAAAGTGTCCAGGGTTTGGTCTGTTTCAGCTCATGAGTAATCACTGTTGAAAGAAAATGCAAAAATGCATATAAAATATTTATGTTTACTGTCACATGACTCTTGGGTTTGCTCGAACCCAAAAGAAATAAAAGCTGAACTAGTATTGTGATGCTTTAGGCTTTTACCTTGATTGTAACATATCCATGACTGACCTCTTCGGGATCACAAAAGCGTGGCTTATGCTCACCTGTTAGCTGTTAAAAACACAATAGAAGTTAATTCAACATCTGAGATACTCTTGTGAAGTAAATTGTACGTCACAGAAAACACAATGACTCCGTGTCCTGACTGAGTATTGGCCTTTGGATTCATATAAAATGGCCCATTCAACCTTTACCTTTTAAACATTTGTGATATTTTTTCATCCCAAATATATAATGTATTAATAACGGACTATTTTCATTCAAAATCTGAAAAATAACTCAGTTTTTAAAATATGTGATACTTCTACAGCTTGCCAGAAAAGGCTCATTAGCTGCTCATAAATAGTGTCCGTGTAAGTTTTGAAAACTTATTTGTGCATAATATGGCAGCAATACATCTAAACAGTTCCATACTTAAATCGGACCTCAAGGCCTTTGAACAGGGGCCCAAAGCAAGGTACATATTATAAAATGCTCTACATAATGATGTGCTGCCATGGAGGTGTTTTTTTATTTTAAATGACACATAGATTAATACTGAACTACAGTCCCGTGAAGCATCTCACACAAAATCATATTGTTTTTCTCACAAAATCAAATCATAAATTTTATAAATATGGCCTTGATTGATCTCACTCACTGAATCAAATCATATTTGTTTCACAAGACAAAACATTAACAGAACATTATTGTTTCTTCTAACCAAAACCAAATTGTCTGTTATTTAGGGAAATCTACACTACTTTATTTAATTATAATTGCTCATCATAGTCCATCTGTTGTTGCACAATTTATCACCTAATATAAAAAGAGAAAACTACAAGAGCAAATCCGTCATGGTTGTATGTTTACATCAATTAAATATACAGTTTGCACAGGCAATATTTTATGTGCTATTTCCTCCAATATGTTAAATTCAGCCAATTAACAGCATTGGCATATGAAGACACACATTCACTATAAAGGATGAGTACTTCTTTTCACTTTGAAAAACCATATTTAGCTTGTGAAAAGAAAAAGAAAATAATAATAATTATTTGAGATTCATTGGAAAAAGGCACCCAGGCTTTACAATGTGGATGAGATAAAAAATGAAATACCTTTATCTCTGTTAGTGTCTCTACTTTCTTCAGTGCTCCTACAATGTCAGTAATGTGAACAGCCGTCATGCCCAAGCTCTCAGCTGTCTGCACACTCTCCTCAGAAACATCCAACCAGAGAGCCTGAAGATAAAGCCAATTCAAAGACATCAGGTGAGAATAATGATCAAGCACCCTGCAAAAACATTCTCAGTTTTTCTTAGTATTATTATTTTTTTATAAATGGTATACAGCAGGCATCCTTTTCATTGCAAGAAACGTTCACTATAAATAATGAAATGCTCTAAAATAACTTTAGAACTTCAGATCTTTAGATCTTACATTGGTAATAATAAAGATTTTCCATTTCCTGTCCTTTTTAAACACATTTTGAACACAGGTTTTTGTTGTTGTTGTGTGTTTTTATTAAACCATGACAATATGTAAGAAAATGAAAATGCAATTCATCAATTAGTAAAGTATGGAACAAAGCTTGGCTCTAGGACAATATGCTATACCTACTTCATGGGGTTTGACATCAAGTTTATCCAAGGCAGCGTGGAACATTGCAGGTTCAGGGAGCTTTGTTCCAACCTGGCATGATTGCAATACCAGGTCAAAATGGCTTTCCAAGACTGAGAGAACTTTAGCAATACTGTCTCTCTGAGGAGTGTCATCAACCCAGATATTGACCAAAACACAGGTGTGTATGCCTTAAAGACAATAAAGAGAATGAAATCATAAAAACATTCCCATATCAGACTTTACACTTTTTACCCTATCAAATTTTA